>JAHBCN010000218.1:0-238820 GCA_019359885.1 Listronotus oregonensis
AAATTTTGTTTAAAATTTTTACAAATAATTTAGAAAATTAAAAGCCCTAAGTACTAAGTCATGGTTAGTTCTGGTAAGCAAAGCGGTTTTTTTTTTTTTCCCCTTTATATTTCAGACGAAAAAAGGGGGACGTTTTAAAAAAAGATCCCAAATTATTACTTTAAAAATGTAATTTTTTAGGCCCCGATAAAAGCAGGTTTCATATGTCAACACTGTCAAAAAGCTCGTCAGCGGGGGTGTCGCTAGACGCAAGTGTCAAACTTCAGATTCACCATTGGCTTACGTTATTAGGGACAAAAGTGTTTTTTCAAAATTTTATATTAGCAATTTTTTTAGAATTTATCTAATATGATATTCTTAATAACCACCTTTCAGGTCATTTAGATACAGGTCTTCAAAAAAAAATACAAAAATAATTTTATAATCTACGAATCTGTAACTAGTATCAAAAAATATTATTTTTTATTTTTTGTTCAAAATAATGCTTTCTATGAGTTTGTTTTACTTTTGCATTAAAAATCTTTTTTTTTTTCAAATATGCAAAATTTCTGTCAATATATTTTTTTTTATAATAAGTAAACTCAAAAATAAATCCTATAACTATTTTGGTTTAACTGATAAATGTAAGTGATCAATAAAATATTTTGCAGATTAATATTTATGAATGTACTGATAATGACATCTGTAATAATTTTTACACCGTTTCTTACAAAAAAAAGACAACATAGAAATTTAAAAATATTAGATATTTTGATAAACCAAGTCAGGCTAGAAAAACACATCATTTTGAATAAAAATTAAAAATAAACTTAGTTAATTTAAGCAACGGTTTCGGAGATAAAATTTTTTTTTAGAAAAAAATTGTTTTTAAAAACCTGTAGCTCAAATACATTTAAGCGAATTTTTATGAAAACTACCACAAGAGGGTTTCTAAAGGCGCTTATTAAGAATATCATATTAGACTAATTCTAAAGAAATTGCTTATATACATTTTTAAAAAACCGACCCATACTTTTGCCCCTACTAACATACGCCAATGGTAAATTTCAAGTTTGACTATGTTGGCAAGGTCGCCTTTAAGGTAGTTACCAATTACCAAAATTTTATTAACATGACAAGAGTATTTTCTTCATGAAAACTGCGACATACTGTATATTATTTTTAGTATTAATATTAAAAGATTGTTTAAATAATATTGTTTAAAAATAAACTACTCTTTACGTTTTAGATGGAAAGGCGATCGTCCATCACCGGTACTTCGCTTAGAGGTTACTCACTTTTCGGGCTTTGAAATTGCCCCGAACATCCCACAGCTTCTAAACGCTCCCCAAGAAATGGCAGAAATGCAGCACAGTAATCATGACAACAAACTATGGTTTATTTTTGCCAACGTGTCCACAAACTGTCCGATTTGTGTTCAATACAATGCTCGTAGTACATTTGTAATAACTGGAATTAGACCTGCATATGCAAGAATTTATCCCGTTACAAGAGAAGACCTTACCGCCGAAACATTTTTCCATTCTCGCGGGAGAAGCTCAATGCTCAATTCCGTTACTAATGATGATATGATTACATGGTTTGGAATAGATGGAGCTAGTGGTTCCCACTTAAAAAGTGCAAGCGGATGTGATCGGAAAAACGAAGTTTCATCTAGCACATCATCACCCAACGTATCAGTTAGTGAAAGCCCTACAACACAAGGAAGCGTTAGTTTTATTACAGACAACCAACAAAAGTTTAAAGTAATAAACTTGGTTACTTATACAATAAATGTTGATAACGAATCTTTAAAAACAAACTTCACTCCTGAAGAACCAACATTCACAACAGAAGGTATCGTCACGTCCACTCAAGATATTGGGCAATCAACCATAATACTTGAACTAGAGGAACTTGACCAATTTTCTACTTCAGAGAATAATGAACCTGTAGAAACAGAAATTACAACAGTAAAGCCAGTTAAAACAAAGAAGATTAAGAAAGCGAAAGCAACAGAAACTCAAAAACTTAAAAAGACCTTACTAGGTCAAGTAGTGCAAACTAATAAAAAAGAGAAAGTTGCTAATGATACCATGAATAAATTTAGAAAGGGTCAAGGAATATTAAGAGCCCCATTCCCAGTTGTTCAACAACTTTCCAGACATTTTGAAACGGGCAGCTCAGATGCTAATGAAAGTAAAGCAACAGACTTAATATTTCAAAACCAACATATAACACCTAAAATAATACCTTCAAGTTATAAAATCGATCGTATAACTCAAGATATAAACGAAAACCTTCAAAGGGAAGAAACCACCATGGCACAAACTGTCGATCTGACAACACAACCAAGTTTTATGGAAACATGGACACATCAAACTACAACGTCTATTTCAACGACAACTAATGAAGCACCGGCAACAGAAAGGCAGCACAAAAATGAGTCTATGCATAATGACCAAACTGTAATCCAGTCGGTAAAACACGTCAATACTGAACAGATCCACGAGGTACCGGAAAAATTTATAAGAGTTAAAATTGATGAGGATGATGACCTAGTAAATTTAAATGAGAATCCAGAAAATAAAAAGGATCAATATGTGCTTTTAAACAAAGAATCTTTGTGGAGTATGCTCAGAGAAGCTGTTAATGATGAGTTTAAAAGAAAAGATGTGTCAAATCTCTTAATGGAAAATGAAAAATCTAGGAGGTAAACTAATTTTATGATGTAAGTTATTTTGTATAAGAGTATTAAGTTAAAAGGTGTGTTTGTTTAATTCGTTGTAATGTATTTAAATCCCTTTTTAAGCTTTTGATTTAAAATTGAAAGTAATAATCCTAATGATGAGACATTTTGAACTGATAAAACCCTATTTTTATACAACATTATTAGCAACATGTACAGTTTATCAATAACTATTGTCTCGATATACGCTAAAACTACAGTCAAATATTTTTTATCATATTTTTTTTATGGGATTAAGTTCTAATAAACACAATTATAGATCTACTCACTCTAGTCTTTGTATTGTATGCATTTTTATTTAATTTCCTTAATATAGGGGATCTTGATCGCTCGCAATGATTGCAATATTTTGTTAATGTGTTTCTACAGTTTATAAGTTTTCTGTTCTAAAATGTCTCATGCTGCAATTTGTTTTGCATGCAATTTTATCTAAATAAATTTTTTTCCCTTCTAAAATTTATTGCTGCAATTTATTATGAAAATAAGGTTTATCAACCTTCTACGATTTATTAGCAACTTATTTAATTATTTCTAAAATTCTTAAGTATAAAATAATTCCTTAAATTACGACGCTCTTTTATGTTAAGTCAACTGGATAGTGTCAAAATATTTTAAAGTTAGTAGCTTAAAAACCACTAAAATATTTACTAAAAGAACCAGGCAACTATAAGAAAAATTGCGCCTGCCGTATTACTTTTAAATGAAAGAAAAATTGCAGCAATTTAAAAAAACCAAAAAGTACGATTGCGCAGGTAACCAAATTGCAGCCGGAAAAATTTCACGCAAGTAATCTTTCAAAAGGTAAATACACCTTATTCTGAAAAGCCAATATCTTACAAAAATGCATTTAAATGTTTTTGTCTTAATTAAGGACGTACTATATCCAGGAGGCAATAATTATTGACTAACTATTATTTTAAACATGCTAAAATAAATTCCATAAGAAGATAGGTATATTACATGACCTAGCTAACTAATCTTTATTTTTCCAAATTACAAAAAGTGCGAACTTAACCAATGTAAGAGCAATATTTGTGTCTTTGACCTAAATAACTCGGTTCATCATTATTACCCATAAAGGCTGAAGTATTCATTAGCTCAACTACAGTCAGAGTTTTATTGTAAATTAAATGAAATCAAAGTATCCAAAAATTTTCGCAATCAATGTTTTTTTAATATAAGTGACGGCTATAATATATATATATATATATATATATATATATATATATATATATATATATATATATATATATATATATATATATATATATATATATATATATATATATATATATATATAATATATATTATTTAAAAAATTTTTTATTTTATTTTATGAAAAAAGCTATTTTGGGATAAAAAATTTTGTATTTAAGATAAGTTTACTTTATACGCGGTGTGAAAATTAAAAAAACCAAATGGTTCAAAGTGCATTTATTTGAGAAGATAGGGAAAAATAATACTAGGAAAAGTTGTTTAAAAGTAAAAGATATTTCCTTATATCAATTTTCAAAAAATCGGCCTACTTTTATATTTTTGTGAAAAAAATTATTATAATATTGATTAACTAATTCCAAATTAACAACTCATTATTGTACTAGGGTTTTGGGATAGGGGAAAAGTTTTTTATTGACACTTCGCTTTTATAATTCATTAGCCGCAGTATCGTCAGCTTTAAATGCTTACTTAACAGAAAATTTGATAAAATTGATAATAAAATAAATTTTATCACAAATAAAAAAAAAAGTCGGCCGTTTTTTTTGAAAATTGGTATTAGAGACTCCCTTTTTAATTTTGAACAACTTTTCCTAGTAACTTATTTCATATATTCTCATAAAATGATTTTACTCCTGTACCATTTTAAGTTTTTTCAATTGTCTCAACACCGCGTATAAAATATGTTAAATGTTTCTATCCCAATCTTACTCTAAGAAGTAGCAAAATTTTTTATCAAGAGTAGCTTTTTTCGATAATATTAAAAATAAAAAAGTTTTTCCTCTTCAACACCTTTTCCGTGGACATACTGTATATATGAAAAATTTGCTAAAATTCACATCTTTAATTTTGAACGTAGATTAAAAATGTTTTAATTAAATAACTTTTAAAATTCAGATTTTTTCAAATTTTTATTAAATTCAGATTCGAACTTTTTTGCGATCACTGTGCATTAAAAATATATGGAAGAAAAGTTGAGCCGCTCAATTTTTAATATAAAAATCTAGTTAACGTACAGCATACTAAGAAAACAGCTTTTTATCCTAAATTTAAAGTTTTGTAAAAAAAGGCTAATATAAATACCCACTAAAAGAGATATAACTGGTGAACAATCGATCTCTTGAATACAGGATACCAGCTGGGTGATCTAAATGATAAAGTATCTTTATTTTCGAAGTATGTGACAGATTTATGACAGTGTCAATTCTTGTATTAGATACAGGCTTTTATACGTCGCCGTTATTAAAAAAATAATGTTAACTTTTTATAAAAATATAGTGATTAAATATAGTACGGGATCCAAATTAGGAATGACTTTTGCCCATTTATTAACCGAATAAAATATTTTTTTATTTTATATAATTTATGTATATAAACGTATAGCCATTATTTTTATTATTTTTTTAATCCTAAATTTTAAAAAATTTTGAGTGCTTTATTTATAAAATTGAAATATTGGTATATTTAAGTAAGTTTATAAAATAAGAAAATAAAAATGGACATTATACAGGGAGTACCAACAATTTTTTTAACTAATCATAGCCTCGACCATAATTTTTTAGGAAACCAATTCAAAATACTTTTATTTACATATTTTATGTGATAAAATAGTTTTCATCTATCTATCTTCAACTAATAGATCAATTGGCCAAGGTTTAATTGTTAAAACCTGTTGTGTAAATAAAAAATGGAGTAAAAACGTTGTCTTCACGAACAACTTTTTGTATCCAACACAAAATTTTTCGCCTTTAGGCTCTAGAACTTTGTTTACTACTCCTATTTAAAAAGAGTACTTAATTTTATATAAATTGTATTTTTATACGTTTTTTCTGTGTTAAAGCACCTTTGTCAAAACTTGTAAAATAATTAATTTTTAAACAAATAATACATAGATTTGTCTGCAGCAATGGACAAGACGGTATATAGATATAGGGTGAACAGTTTAGTAGGGTGCTTCAAAAAAATTTTTTTTTTAACTCACCTTCTCAAATGTTTCTATTTGATGTAAAAAAATCCTCACCAAACATGAGCCCTTTAGCTCAACTCTAAGGGGTCGCTATTTTTTTTTGAAGCACCCTAGTGTACACGTTCTTTTAGAACATTGATACTCTTGGCCTGCAGTCAAATGTTTTATTAAACCATATCTTCTTTTCAGACAATTTTTTATAAAGCCAAGTTATTTCTTCCCCTAAGGGATATTTAACTCATATAGTTTCCTATATACGTTATGTAAAAAGTTCAAACGAAAATTTTATCAGCTTTACCCACTACTTAAACTGATGGCCAATATTTAAAGAGTCATGAGAAATATTACATTGTATCTTTTATTGCACGAAGGGGATAAGTGCTAATTATAGTGTGTACATTAAAATCCCTATAATCAAATACAAATCGATAATACACTTAAGATAATTTCAGTAAGAAACTATTAAAATAATATGTTGAAAATTAAAAATAAAATTGTTGCAAGAGGCGTTAATATCTAATTATAATATGTTAATAAACAATATGTAGAACAAGTGACCATAAAAATTAATTAAACAGTTTAGTTTTCTGGAGGCTTACGATTTTAAATGGAATTATGAAACTGCCATATAACTATACTTCAGATATTAAAAAAAGGAGGTTTTATTTTTTTATAACGGCGACGATTTGTAGTTATAAGGCGAATAATTAATGTATTCTCGTTACAAAAGGTATATTAAATTGTTGCATAATATTAAAATATAAACATAAACTTAATGTAGTTCACTTATGTAAGAAATTTAACAGCAAAAGAACTATAAGCTGCCTTCACTTTATAAACCAATCATTAGATATATGTAACAAATACTTAAATAAAAATAAGCAGGTATTTTTTTTGCAAAAGGCACCGTAAAGAATTTTGGATAAAATAGATATTTATTTTTTAGTTAGAGCTTTTTTTAAATTTTAACAAAAAGCCCATGAAAAATTATTTTATAATTATATAACAATATTTTTTTTCAATGCTAATTTTTTACATTAGCCGTGTAGCTGTATTTTTTGGAACATTTTATAATCATTCTTTTTACCATAATTCCGTAAGTTTTGTTTTTCATTGTTAATGTTAACATATATTAGCTTCCACCCTGTTAATTAATTTCAAGCTTGGCGATTAGAAATAAATGGTAACCTTTAATAATTAGTTTAATGTTCTTCTGGTTCTAGTGATCTATAAGATAACACACACTATATGTGGGTGACACAATTATATTTTTCGAGATCCTTATTATTTTCTAAAACTTTTCGAGAATATTACTTTTAAACAAAGTAGCCAGGAAACGCAAGTTCTGTCTTTAGATGCAGTTTAAAGGTAACGCAAACTCGGTCCAGCTTTAAGTGGGGCAAAGTTTGGTCACATATTGTTTATTCCTGTCGTTTAATTTGACAAGAACGTACTTAAAATAGCAAGTTTCTTCATTACACTCAACCCTAGGACTGGTTCTATAATGCCAACTTCAAATATATTTTTAAAAGCTAAAATAGTGCAACTCACTTTAACAGAAATGATTGGACCAGTTGCAAGTCCCCTTGGGATCGATAAAGACATAGACGTGTGTATCATCATTTTATACGTATTAAAAAAAAATGTTTATAAAATTAATCAATTTTACTTAAGTTTTCTTATTATCCTTTGGTTCCTGGAAATGTTTACTTTGAGAAACCACCTATATAACCGCCATTCTTGGACAACACAAATTTAAAAAAAGTTTTTAGGAGTTATTTTTTTATTTAGGCTTTTTAATACTGTAATATTTTAGCTTCTTAAGTCCCTTATATTGATGCCAAATTAGTAATAATATTAAAAACAGTATATAACATATTTTCGTTGTAGATTTTGAATTGTTCTTAAGTAATTTTATTATACTTTATAGTATTTACTTATGATCATATTAGAGAATCTTATCGTTAAGATGGTAAAATAGTGTAATTTATGCAATTATTTTTTTTCTATTATCAATTTTATGAGATTAAGAATTACTTGTATTTACTGTTGTACATACTATAATAATGATATCCGCCCATTTACCTTTAACACATAATTTAAAAATATTTGATTTATAAGGTCTTTGCACATTTTGTTTTTCCGTATGTATTAGAAGCAACGGTGCTGCAACTAGGTGAACAGCTGATACGAGGATACTAAAATAACAATCGTAACAAAAGAAATTAGGACTAGTGTTGATGGTTCTAGAAAGACTACTTTATCGGATAGATTGACCAAGTGCTGGATTCCCCAACGTCGTGCCTAAGCAACTTTCCTTCCAAGCTTTTTTAACATTTTAAAGCAACTGCCTTGACAACCTTTGTTTCTATCTGGAATTTACCCGATTAGTTATATCCTGTCTACAGACCTGCACGTCTGTCTCTAAAAGAAACGTTAGCAGTAAAAAATAATTATTTTTGAATTTTTGGTTTCTGAGTGGAAAAAAAATATTTTTACGTGGTGTTTTCTTAATTTTTTGTTTTTTTTTTTTTAAAATATTCTAAGCCCAAAGGCCATGATGCCAAAAATTTAAAATAATTGTAGCATCCTAATCCTCTACGTTACAATGCGAAAAGATGTAAGTGTGCAAGGATCCTTTTAATGTATTGCTAAGGTACTTATGTTTATAAACTTCTCAAATTAAACCGTACATTTATAATTTTTATTTTTGATAAATATACTTTTTGTTTAATCATAACTATATTGCTATAACTCGATGATCTTGACATATCCAAGGCTCCAAGGCCTTTCACCAGGTCTGGCATAATGCGCTTTTTAACAATCTTCCTCTCAATCTATCTCTCCAGTTTTCTTTCCAAGCCTTATTTGGAAAACAACCGCAGGGTAATGCGGAACTCTCTCTCACAGGCTCTTAATATTAAATTGGGTGACCAAGATCTTGTCCAGATTAATGCCTTAAAAACACAAGGACATTTGCTGTCATCTAGTCTTAAATTCATTTGAAATCCATCCACAACGAATACCCGAAGAATCATTATTTTCAGCAAAGATCAAGTAGATTTAGATTCCCATATTTCTCAAATAATGTTGTTTTTCGCAAAACCGGGAATTATTTTAATTAAAGAAGTTAGGTCTTATGAACAATCAATTACTATAATTACAATATTTTAAACATTTAAAACTTGCTTTAATTTCAAATAAAAGTATATTTATAGGCAAAAACATAAATTGTAAATGAGCGGTACACCAAGGGTGTCAATTTAGCACAGCTACATAAAAAAGAACACTATTTTAAACCAAAAATGTCAACTGTCCGACAAAAATATTGGTAAGTTGTGCTAGTCCGACAAAAAAGATGAAATTCTTATAAAATGACAAAGTTGAATAAACAATAACATAAGTTTTGTCCTGTGACTCACCCCTTGGCTGAAATATAGTGTTCTAGTTTTCCTACTTGCATGAAGTTTATGCCAAATTACAATTTTCCAATGATTTTATTATAACGTACCTATGTGAAAGTGTTTAAATTGACACCCCGTATAGATAAGTCCCAAAAACCTGTACATACGTGCACATCGTTATAAAATTATAAAATATAAGTAGATAATATTTATGTGCCAAAATCCTCATGCACAATTTCGCAAAATAAAACTAAACTTTTCATGTATTATTGTAATTTTATTAAATTTAGTACAAAACTATTGTATAAAGCACTGCACGAATTATTACTGATATATTAATAAAAATATGCGTACAAATGTTTTGTGTTTTTATTTGTGTTAGTAGGAATGTGCCATTTTATGTCATCCAGTGTTACTTTATGTCATATCAAACTAAATATTTGAAAATTGTTTTGTCACCCAGTCCTCCATATTAATAAAAATATGATTTTGTATATTGCTAAAAACGAGTTTTATTTTGTTTCCTAATATTCCACTATCATTTTTGTATGTTTTACGTTTGACAATTTTACAGAAGAACATCTTATTTATAAGAGACAACTTAATTTGTTTTCGCTCTGACCATTAGATTTTTATTGCAATTTAATTAGGAGTACTTAGAAAGGCGACAACGTTGCATCTTGTTCCTGATTAATTATTAGCTTCTACAATGCGAATAATATAAATAGCCCATGTAATAGATGAATTTTTTTGTGGGCATGCCTTAACTTCCGCCATGTTTTTCGGGCACTTTATTTACAAATGTATAAGCAGTGCATATGTTTATAAAAAAAAATTAGCAATAGAACAAGTAATAATTATTATTTAAAACAGTTCAATTCAAATTATTGTGCATACAAATAATAATGCAAATATTTTAATTGAAATATATAATGTTATCTATAAAGAAGGGGGCTAAAAAACGTTGTTATTATGGAGTATGTCGCAGTGATACGCGTAGTAAATCCTTTCGGGAGAATTTATATTATTTTATTAGTTTTTCAAAGCCTTGATTTGAATATCACTGAAAACTTATAAAAATAAGTAAGCAGAAGCGCTTAAAAATTTGTCCCAAATGTGCTAAATGCGATATGTGGGTGAAGCGGTGTGGACGAGTTGATGATCGATTCCAAGAAATTGATAGTATTAATAAAGACATATTTTTGTTCACTTCATTTTAAAGGAAAATGTGGCTCAACAACCGAAGATCCAGACCCCATCAGTTGTGTAAAAAAGCTAGTGATAAGATACTATATTTAATTACTTAAAAATATAATAGCTCGCGCCACAACCTCAAATAATAAATTTTGACGTAGGTTAAAGTCAATAGAACCTGGCTGGCTGAAAAATATTTCATACAATTACGCAGAGCGTTTTTGACCCTAAAAGACAGAAATAAGAATTATTTTTTTCTTTTTTGTAATTACTTTTACATTTTATCATGACAAGTAGAATACAGTTCTACCTGACAGCAAAATTTTTAATATCCTAACTTGCTAGTTCGGCTTTATTTTCTCCTTGAGGAAGAACATGGCTAAGACTAACCACAACTATAGTCGTAACTGAACACAATTGTGGGCTTCTACGGTAGGGTGCACTAATGAAGCACCATCAATTAATTTTTTATTTAATTGCACTGATATAAAAGGTGACAATGCTTGTTGCCCAGCCATATTGATAGAAAGTTCCCGAAACTTTCATATTGCCGTTTTTTTAACATGGCGGACGCACTTCCGCTGAGCATACCCTTAAAAGGCCTTTAGATGGATATTAGATCTCAAGGGTGGTAAACTTAACAAGGAGTGCTTGATTTTTGCTATTTATCCGCAGATTATGTTTGTGACGTCACCGTTTTGCCCAGAAGGTGGATTTATTTTATTAATTTTTGTTAAATATTTAACTCTTAAAAACTAATTTGGATGTACAACTACTATTGGATCCATATTGTATACCATTTGATAAAATTAAGACTTTATTCTTGTAAACAAAACAATAGACAAAACGATTACGTCAAAAATACGTCACAAATATCGAATTGACATTTAAATTGGCGTATATGGGCTTAAATGGGATCCAGAGCTGGGATTCTGTAAAAATATAAGGAAAGAGAATGTCAAAATAGGGATCACTTGTCTTTGTTGCCCTTACAGGTAACTTATAAGTTTGTCATTGTTTCGAAAGAGATAGGGAAAATTAATGTCAAAAATTTGCTTACAGAATCGGGCCCCAGCACTCTTTATTAAGTTTACCACCCTTGATTAGATCTCTCCTTTTCTAATTCGTGTGTGATTAAATGGTAGAAGTATTCTTACTTAAACTTTTATAAATTTTAAATCTTTAACATTCTTTTCAAAAACTTTTACGTCAAGGCATTATGTTAAAACTTTCAAAAACTTTAATTTCATTTTGTGGGCATTACATACATACAAAGTCTGTGATTTTTGTTTGTAAAATTTAAAACAAAATGGAAAAAAAGTCGCCTAAATAATAATAAAGATAAAGAACTAAACAAATTAAGAAAAAGTTCCTCTGTCACTTGAGCATAGTTCACTTCGTCTAGGCTAGCGCCACTTATGGTGGATTTTTCAACTGTTATTTACTGCTGACAGCTGGACACTATGGGCAAGTTCTTTATTCCATCGGTAAAAAGTACGCTGAATTTATGCGCTAAACGTCAAATGACGTCATGAGAAGTTCTGATGGAACAAAAGCGAAATGTTTAAAAAAGCTTCTTCTTCTTCTTCTTCTTCTTTTATTCTTATGGCGTTGGCTGCCACTTTTTTACTTTCAGCGCCATTCGCCAGCACATTAGGGATGACCTCAGGATGACGAGCTCGAGACTCCCTGTAGGTCAAAGAATGCATCAGTAGTATGGTGATAAATAGAATGTTTTGTATGTTTTGTTTTATTTTTTTTTTTTTTTAATGAATTGGTGTATGAAATGTTAGTTAACAGATAGCACAACAAAGGACAAAACTCTTCTCGCTCCCGGGCAACGGAGGAGCATTACACAACCGAAAGTTGCCTCGGAATATAGCACCCAGGTAATAAAAGCAATAAGGAAGGATATGTTATAATTTAATTTTATTGTGATTTAGAAACTTCAGTATAATTTTGATGAATTTAAGATTAATATTTGAAAGAATATTTCGAATGCTAAACGGAGTTACTAAACCATTTTTAATGAACTCATGATAAAGATTAACACCAGGAATTGAGTTGATGGGGCATTCAAAAAAAATATGGTCGAGATCCTCAATTTGGCCACATTCACAGTGAGGATTATCACTAATACCTAATTTATACAAATGATTTTTGTTGAGGCAATGACCAGTTCTCATTCTAATTATGGTAGTTAGATGTCTTCTATCTACATAGTCATATTATGATACCAAGTTTTAGTAGGAAATTTACTTTGAATATTTTTATACCATTTACCCTTATTTACAAAATCTTTTTGCCAGGTTTCTTTAAATTTATCTTGAATTTTTTTAATTAAAACTGGGATAATTTCATTTTTATCTAATTTTAGTTGCATAGGAATAGTTAGATTTCTCCCTATATTGGCTAGTTTGTCTGCCTCCTCATTTCCTGTGATTTTTGAATGACCCGGTATCCATGATAAGATTAGATTAAACCCGTTATTGAGACAATCCACTATACGTCTTCTGGTAAGTAAACAGATATAGTCACTATCTTTACTGATTTAATTTTATTGATGGCACTTTGTGAATCACTAAAAATTATAGCAGAAGTTATGTTTTTTTCTAAGCAAACTGTAACAGCCTTATTTATTGCTACTATTTCAGCAGTGCAAATGTCATATCATTGGGAAGTTTGCTAGAGAAATTATATTGAATTTTGGGAATGTGGACCCCAAATCCAGTTTTATTTAGAGATTTAGATGCATCAGTATAAATGAAAGTAAATTGATCTTTAAGTTTATTAGTTTCGCTAAAAATTTTTTATTGTTATCTAAAAGATTTTTATTAAGATTTAATGACAAAATTTTAATTTCCTGAATTTGATTTATGTAATCTAGTTCAAAGCAAGGTAGAGATTTATTTATATGTATAATATTCTGATAGGGGCGAATAAGTTTTAATGCCTGTATTAACAATGGAGAACTCTTGTTTCTCCAATAGTTGTGAGTACTATTTGTGTATGTATTTAATGTTTCTAAAATTTTGAGGAGTGGATGGTTTTAAAATTAAATATTTTCAATAGAAATTTGGTAGCAATGAGTAATCTTCTAGATCTAAGTTTATTTCTGCAATTTCAGCGAGTAAAGCATTAATGCATCCTGTTATTAATCTGAGACCTTGATGGAAAATTTTATTAAGTTTATTTAGATTTTTTTGCTCGTGGGTATAATAAATATAGAGCCCTGATCTAGATGTGATTTGACCAATCCATTGAAGGCTACAGGTGAAGGGTGTTGGGATCGGCGCCCCACCAAACTGTGCTAAAAGACTTTATGATGTTAATCATTTTTCTAGCTTTATTAATTATGAATTTGTGGTGTTTATCCCATTTTAAGTGCTGATTAAAAATGGTACCAAGATATTTAATGTTATTTTTGTATGGAATTACAGAGTTATCTATTATAATGTAGGAAGAATTTCGTACGTGGACCTTTTGGAAAAGTAAATAGCTTCACATTTTTTTTTGAAATGATAAAGTTGTGGTTGATTAACCAAGTATTAATTTTGCCAAGAGCATAATTTATTTTATTAGTTATTTTATTATATCTTTACCTTGTACAGTAGAATAAGATCATCCGCATAGCTTAGTAAAGTGACTCCTTTAAGATTTACTTTGAATAGCGAGATTAACATAATGTTAAAGAGTAAAGACTTCTGGGACCCTTGAGCGAGTCCTGTGTTAGTATATTTTGGTCCTATGATATTTCCAGTGTTGTCTTTAATGAATATTGCTCGATTCGATAGTAAATTATAGGTAATTTGACAATGAAATTGGAATATTATATTTGATTAGGTATTCATAAAGTTGATATATATTAACTGTGTCATAGGCATTTTTTAAGTCAAGTAGGACAGCAATTGTTTGTGAGTTTTGACTGAAGCTTAGTTGAATATATGATGTTATAAATGCTATATTATTGTTGATGCCCATACCCTTTCTATATCCCGTTTGATTATAAGTAAATAGGTTTTTATTTTCGACTATCCATTCTATTCTGTTTTTAATTAGAGATTCAAGAGTTTTACCTCACACATGAACCCATTGCTATGGCACGGAAATTTTCCGGAGTATTAGGATTTTTTGATCTTTAAGATGGGAAGAATTTTAAGGTTTTCCATGAACTTGGAATTACGTTGCCTGATAAACACTCGTTATAAATATTTAATAAATTTATTAGTAATTTGTTTGTAAGATTGGATAACATATCATAGGATATATATCATCAAGGCCTGTAGCAGTGGACTTTTTTTTGTCTAGGCAAATTTTTAGTTCAACTAAATTAAATGGATTTATTTCTTCCTCTGATTGAAGAAGAGAATTCTGGTAGAATGTTACATGGGGTGAGATTACTAAGAATAATTTCAGCAGTTTCGGAATTTGTAATTGGATTTTTTTGTTTTTAAATTAACTGAAAATTTTCTGAATGTTCTCCATACAGGGATATATTGAGTCCCTATTGAGATTTGATGCAAAATCTATGAACTTGTTCTTTTTTTTTTTCTTAAAAAATCTTTTGGTTTTCGCTATTATATGTTTTGCTTTTAAGAAGTTTTCCAGATTAAGATTTCGGTTAAATGTCGCTAATGCATTAGTTCTTTCTAACAGATGATGAGAGCATTCCTGATCCCACCATGGATTTTTAGGTTTGTTATTTTTGAGGTTATGATGTTTAATTGGAATGGATTCCGTAGCCGCATTATTTATTAAATTATAAAATTCTTGATAATTTAGGTTGCTATTTGAATCTAGTGAGAATATTAAAAGTTTATCATGATAGGAATCCCAATCTGCTTTTTTAAAATTTCTCTTATTTTCTGAATAAATGAAAATATTGTTATCGTTATCAATAATATTTATAGTGCACATGGTAGGATAGTGGTCGCTGTTTCCACAGTCTCCTAGGATGCTCCATTGTGCGTATATGGCTAGTTCGCTACTTATTAATGTTAGGTCTACCGGACTGGGATTATTATTTGATTTTGTAATCTTGTGGATCTGCCATCATTAAGTAAAACAAGATTATTTTTATCCAATATGTCAACTATTGCTTTGCCACTACGATTAACCGTGATGCTGCCCCATAGATTATGATGTGCATTGAAATCTCCCATTATAATGCTTTTTCCAACCAATGAATCTATTATATTTTGTAAGAGTTGTGTAGTAACTTGATATTGAGGGGTTGAGTAAATGTTCAGAATATTTATATTTCCTATTTTAGTAATTATGAGTTGAAAATTTTTATCTGATAGATTAATATTATTGATAATGATTTCTTTATAAATTAAATGTTTTTTAATTGAAGGGAGCTATGCCACCATATCCATCTTCTGTCTTTTCTTATAATGTTATAATATTGGAGAGAGATAACGTCTTCCGTCCCTAACCAGGTTTCATTGAGAAGTATTAAATCAGGGTTATGTTTATAACATGTTTATAAGGTTGCCCCTATTAGATTTAAAACTTCTTATATTCCATTGAATTATTTTTAATGGGTTTAAATTAGATGTAATAGTGACCATATCTGTTAATTTTATTGATTAGATGTTAACTTATTAGGAATAGAATTTGGGGTAATTATCTTTTGATCCCCGCTAGTAGAGGGTTTATCATAATCTTTATTTATTTTATTAAGTGTATTTATGGAGTTGAGAATGTTAATGCATTTATTTTTATCGTTGTCAAGTTCATTGTAATATTTGGTTATAAGATCAAGAAAATCTGATGAAGAGGTATTTTGTGTGGCACTTTCAGGCTGAGATGTTGAAATATTAGTATTGGGGACACTGATCGGACGAGAATTGGGAAAGAATAATTGACTATCATGTTGTTCTTTATCATAGCCTGTGAGTTTCTGAGGATTTGTCTATTCTTTGGGGATTCAATTAGTGTTTGTGTGTAACTGCGTTTAGTTTTGATATTATTAGATGTTATAGTGTTACGTTGGTTTTACTGAGATTGTATTGTTATCATTGGAAATTGCATTTCTTTTTTGAAGTTGAGGAAAGTCAGTTGTGTGAAAGGAAAAATGATTATTGCTATTGTTTTGTTGATTACTACGGTTTTTATCACGAGAGGTGGAATAATTTTGGGCATTTTGTTCGCGTCAAAATATGTTAAATTTTCTGTCGCCATTAGATATTTTATTGACTGCTGCCGTGTATATTCTGGGCACCTTTTATCAGAGGATTTATGCAGCATGCTTTCAATGCCAGCATTGAGTTTTACAGTTGTTATCAGAATCTATTAGATCAGTGTGATCACCGCACAATTAAAGCATTTTTTTTACTTTTGCATTGTAATTTACTATGACCATATAAGAGACATGAAAAACATTGTGTGACTGGAGGAATATAAATTGAGACTGGCGAGGAGAGGCCATAAATATTTACGTATCTAGGAAGGAGGGTTCCTTCTGTGAATAAAAATGGGGCCTGTTGGTTCATATCTATAAGTTTTATCTGGATTAATTACTCTGCGATTTAAACGTTTGACATCTTTTTTGTGCATGGAGAATAAGATGAGTTTAATAATTCTTGTTCGGTAATAGGTATCTATATATCTAACTATTCCTTTACATTGTGAAAAAGTTGTATGGTAAAAAAATATTTTTAACCTTTGTTTTTCATAACTTCATTATTTTTAAAATTGTTAGCAGACTCAAATTGAGAAATTCAACCTACCTATTTTTCCCTTTAACTGTAATTTTTTTAACATCACGTAAATTTGTTGTTATTAAAGTAATTATATCTATTTGATTGATTATCAGGGAGAGTATTCTTTTTCTACAAAAGCATGAAAGGACCCGAGTCCGTTTTATATGTAAAATCTTTTTGGTTTCTCGATTCTTTTTTTTATCCTTATCAGTGTCAAAAACGTATATTATCATTGTATTGAGAGTTGGTTAAAGCAGAAAGATCGTTATCTGTTGAAAGAATGCCATGAAAGGGGGGGAGGGTCTCCTCGGGGAAATCCATTTTTTAAGAAAAATAATAACCTAGCTGAATAGTTCGATTAAATTAAAAGGAACTACCGGGACTTATGTGGGATAGGTATAAACACAAAGGGTTGGGTGACACCACAATTATTTTTTTGTTTGATTGACAATATTTCACCCGGATCACAAGTTGATGCTATCTTGACAACGGTTGAAGCAAAAATCTTAAAAGACTTCCCGGTCGCGGAGGAAGGATTCCTACTGTAGCACACCTAGCGGACATTAGAAGAACCGGAAACGAAAATGACGTCTCCGTTTTAACTTCCCGGTCGCGGGAGTAAAAGGATTCCTATTTTTTAACGCCTCTAGCGAGATTTTAGGCAACCTAAAAAGTTCCTAACCTAACCTTTTTTTTTATTGTTTAGTGAGCGTTTTTCCTTTCGTTGGTAATTGTTTAAAAAACGGTTTTCTGCTATTTTACTATTATATGGTTAATATTTGGTATACACACCTTCTGTTATTCATTAGGAATACGAATTTACGTGCGCACAAACAAAAATTTGGTCTGTCTGAAATATAATTGGGATAAAAAGCTGTTTGCTTACCAGAACTAACCATGACCGACTAGAACTAAAGCTTTTGAATTTGTCTAAAAGGTCGGTCATGGTTATTTCTGGTGAAGCAAAGCGGCTTTTTATTTTACCCAATTATTTTTCAGACGTGAAATGACTTCCCGGTCGCGGGAGGAAGGATTCCTACTTTAACGCCTCTAGCGAGTTTTTGGGCAACCAAAAAAGTTCCAAACCCTTTAACCTTATTTTTATTGTTTAGTGAGCGTTTTTCCTTTCGTTGGTAATTGTTTACAAAACGGTTTTCTGCTATTTTACTATTATATGGTTAATATTTGGTATACACACCTTCTGTTATTCATTAGGAATACGAATTTACGTGCGCACAAAAAAAAAAATTGTGTCTGTCTGAAATATAATTGGGATAAAAAAAGCTGCTTTTCTTACCAGAACTAACCATGACCGACTAGAACTAAAAGCTTTGAATTTGTCTAAAAGGTCGGTCATGGTTGTTCTGGTAAGCAAAGCGGCTTTTTATTTTCCCCAAATATTTTTCAGACGTGGAAAGGGGAACTTCCCGGGGTTTCCGGGGGGGAAGGGAATTCCTATTTAAGTCTTTGGGGAAGTTTTGGGCCAAAACCCAAAAAAGGTTTTTTCCTCCAACCTTATCTGCCATGGTTAAAAGGGTATTCTTAAGTTTGTTGGCGTTGGAAACTTCAAGAATATACCTACTAGGAGGCCGCTTGTCCGTGCGAAAGAGTGCGAGTAGGAAAGAACAGGGCTATAGCCCTTTTCTCGCTCGGCTTGCGGATAAAGCCGACAAAACTTTACAAAATCGGCAGGGCTGCGAACCAGCATGCAAAATAGGAGAAATGTTATTTATTTACGTGTTTTCTTTTTATCTAACATTCTTGTTCGGGAAAAACCGAGCAGCATGGCTGCCCTAAGTAGGTGTATGCTCGTGGGTAACAAATATAAATCAAAGGAATGTTTCTTCTATTTTTTACTGTACTGACGTGGTACTGACTTTGACCTTTAAAGATACACTTTTTTTATCTTGGGACATTCACGAAGGCTAATGCCTAAGTACTAACGTACCGTGGGTGTCTTTAGTTGGTGAGGGGGGTTTGTTCACACGGGATTTAAATTTTTGGGGATTGGGAGGAGAAGGAAAAACTTTGCGGGCAGCAGGTTCCATAGTGTTGACACTCTAGGGATGAAGAAACGAAGAAAGCGGAAAGTTCGGGGCCTCCCCTAACTGAACTGTAAAAGGATGCATAAAAGTTGCACTACGTGTTGCTCTGTTGGGAGCTGCCAGAGAAGGAATTATACTGGCCAATTTCTCTGAGCAGAAGCCGTGAAAATACCTATAGAAGAGCGACAGATTTCCTACAGCTCGACGGTGGGCAAGAAGAGGAACCCTTTCTGTGAGCGTTGGATCATTAATAAGACGAACGGCTCTTCTTTGAATGGAGTTCAGAATGCTAAGTGTGGTAGGGGACGCCATTCCCCAGTCATGAGAATAATATTCTAAAGAGGGTCTGATTTGGGATACATACAGAGTGTACAGATTGGAAGAAGAGAAATATTTTCTGGTTTAGAAGAGGAATCCAATCTTTTTTGAAGCTGCCGAAGCTATGGATGAAATGTGTTTGTGCCAGTTGAGGTTATTCTCAAAAGTAACGCCGACAAGATTAATCGACTCTTTGTTCTGCAGAACTTGGCCGCTCATATGTAAGGGATGAGCATTAGCAGACCAACTTTTATAATAAAATTTCTTACCAGTGACATTAAAATTTCCCTCTGTTGCACGATTTTTTTATAAAGGGCAAGTTTTTAATTGCATCGATGGATCCAGCGATTAAGCGCTAATTCATCAAACCGTTTTTAAACTACCCTGAAAGTCCGATGGATTCCATTAAAGCGTTTTATAAAATACTTGAGCAAAAAATATAAATAAATACGGAAGAGAAACACAACAATCAGCTGAGCATTGACCGTTGCAGAACAAACAGCGAGCTTTTTTAAACATTTTCTTTTAATTTGTTCCATCAGAACTTCTCATGACGTCATTTGACGTTCAGCGCATAAATTCAGCGTTCTTTTTATCGATGGAATAAAGAACTTGCCCGAAGTTCCAAAATAGTAACAATTAGTCATAAAAGAAGTAATTTTCCAGGCAAGTAGCATGACGTAATAGTATCGTTTAATAGATTAATTTTAATTTTGTTGTTTTTTTCTGTTTAAGCCGCGTCCTCATTGATAAAGATTTGCGTCGAATCAACTATTCGTTGCAAATATTTGCGTGCTCGAGGTTAATTGTGCTAATGTGTACGTGCTCGTCGCATATTCGGATTTTCGACGCACACAACGCACACGCTCCATCGGTTGTCGGTTTTTGAGCGAACATCAATGGATTTGCGTCGCATACATTTTGCAGTGTGGACGCTTTTAGTGAAGCTTTGGTATAGTTTGTCTTTAGTTGTTATGCAATTGATTGCGATAATCGTGTGGACTCAACCAACATGAATAACGATTTAATAATAAAACAAAAATGTGCAGTGTTCATCATTATGTGTGGCGTACTTAGAGGTTCAATCAGAAAAAAGAAAACTAAATAGAAACGGCGATACTGGATCAAGCATTTATATCAACAAAGAACTTTGGAAGGCAGTTCCCAGTTACTAAATATATTGTCGCTTGATGAGAGCACCGGTCATTTTAAGAACTTCCTACGAATGTCTCCGCAAGACCTTCAAATTTTGTTAAATAAAATTGGACCAAAAATTCAAAAAAAGGATACAACCTTGAAAAAAGCTATCTCTGCGAAGGAAAGGTTGGCTATCACTTTACGATTCCTGGCAACGGGTGATTCGTATTCTAGTCTAGAATATCTGTTCAAGATATCCAAACAGATAATATCGGAAATAATTCCGGGAGTATGCAGTGCTTTCATTGAAGTTTGGAAGGACTATATAAAAGTAAGTCAAATATATTTATTTTTTTGTTTTATTGCTATACTTTAAATTACACAGGTAATTTAAGAAAATGTAAAGTAAGAAAATACAGCTTAAATACACTACTAATCCTAGTAACTAGTAACTTATTTTTGGTAATGTTGAATTCTGATTTCCCTTGATACATCAAATTTGACAACTGTATTGATGGAACTACGGACTGTCTTTAAAGATTCATAAATTCTCTCAGCCCCTCCAAAATGCTATCTTTGCTGCCTTTCTTTGGTGCCACAGTTTCCTGAGGAAATCCTGAAGACGGCGGTAATTCTTCAGTATCTGTGCAGGGAAGTATGTCAGTGTTGTTCAACTGGATGTTGGGAAAATGCTATTGTTTTATTAGAATATACTTCGGCTGATTGTTGTGTAAACGCAGATGGAAAAGTATATGAAGAGCGTGGAGACAGAGCAGGCGAAGGAGATGGCAGTGGCGAGACTTGCGTTGGGGAGGTATTCATCTCAGCATCAAAAATTAAATTATTTATTTTATGTATTAAAATTGACTGTGTTCTTTGATCAAACTGGTTTAATTTTTCCCCAAGTACTTGCCAAAAAGAGTGGCCTGGTTTTGTTTTTCTATTGGCTGTTGAAGAAACTGAAATGCTTCTTGAATTCGTGGGTCTTCTTTTTATATTGTTTTGTGCACTCTCGCCTTTTTCTTCTGAGGAGTTGAAGGTTTTGTAAATTGCTGCAACGATTTTTCATGACACTGCTCAAGTGAAGTTTCAGCTGGAGTATCCGAACCATTACCTTCTAAGATTCCGCTTTCAGTTTCCGATGCAGTCTGAAATAGAAAATATTAATTAATTACCTTTAGTCGCTTAAAATAGCTAAAAAATCAGCCAAAATACGACGCAGCTCCTATATTTTTGTTTTATTTTCAGATTCCGTCTACCTCCGAGGAATGGCAGGCTATCGCTCAAGATTTTGGAACTATGTGCAATTTTCCTAACTGTGCCGGAAGTATGGCTGGTAAACACATAAGAATTCAAGTGCCCATTCATAGCGGAAGTGATTTTTTCAACTATAAAGGTTTTTTTAGTATTGTCTTATTTGGCCTTGTTGATGCAAATTACAACTTTTTGTACGTTGATGTAGGCTGTCAGGGTCGCATCTCGGACGGAGGAGTCTTTCAAAATACTACATTTTATCAGAAAATTAAGAACAATACTTTGAACATGCCACTACCGAAAAGTCTACCTCAAAAGCAAACAAAAGTACCATACGGTTTCCTAGGTAACGAGGCTTTTCCCCTCACAGAAACAATTATGAAATCCTATTCTGGAACTCACCCAAAAGGGTCAAAGGAAAGAATTTTTAATTACCGTCTTAGCCGTGCCCGAAGGGTGATAGAAAATGTGTTTGGCATTATTTCATCAGGGTCCAGAGTAATGAGAAAGCCGCTTCTTTTGGAAGCCAAAAAAGCTGAAGTTGTTGTAATGGCCATCCTATATCTGCATAATTATTTAAGAAAAAGCAAAACTTCAAGCAACATTTATATACCACCTCGAACATTCGATTCTGCACAAAATGGAGAGTTTGTAGGGGGTAGCTGGAGAGAAAGAAAAACTTCTGAAAGCTTTGAAGCGATCAAAAACGTACCCCGTAGAGCTAATATGAATGCAAAATATATTAGAGAAGAATTTGCCAATTATTTTACCTTAGCTGGTGCGGTTGCATGGCAGACCGAATATGCTTAGTAATATCGCTTTATATCCTACATTAGTTATCATACTTACATAACGTCAAGACACTATTAATTACTGTCCACAATTTTACATATGTTAATTAATAATTAATAAAAAAAATTAAAACTGAATCAGTCAAGATGTTTTACTTACATATATATCCTCAGAGTTCATAGACTCTCTAGGGCTGTCCTTGTCGCTAAGAAAAGCGACACTTTTGAATGCAAACCATTCTGATTTGTACACTTCCTTAGCACCTGAATAAAAATAAACAAAACATTGATAAATATTTAACAGCTCCTAATTGGTGGCATATAAATAGATTTTGTACAAGGTATTTATAAAAAGGCGTAAACTAAACTAAAAACCTCTTAAAATTCTGTTATATTTTTACGTTTTGTTCCTAGGCCAAAAAGCAAGTTAGTGGTGGGGTCAAATAATTCGTGAACACCCTGTACATATTTTATTTTCTATACAAAAATTATTTACCTTTTCCTGTTCCAACGGTTTCCTTCCCTTTTGATTTTTCCCTTCTATAGAGCCTAATAAACTCAATATTTTTGTTTTGCTTGTGCACCGTTAACATCAAAAACTCTTCCAATTTCTTCCCAAGAATCAGCCGATTTATTTTTGTTGTAATGAAATTTATCCTTTGGGTCCCATAGGTTACGATGTTTACTGTATTCCTGGATTAATAGTAAAATATCTTCCCTGGATAAATCCATAATAATATTAAATTATCCGTCCAGTAAAACAATTATGTTCAACACACGCAACCTGAGCAGACGCGCACAACGAACGACACAAATTTTCGATGGTCGGGCAGTTTTAAATTTGCGACGAAAATTCTTGCGACGCACCATTAATTCAATACGCACGTAAAAATTTACCAGTGAGGACTCGGCTTTTTATGAAACAAATCGCAACACATGCGTTATTTTGGTTGTTTATACACGACAGTGCACAAAACAAGGAGAATATTTTGATGAGATAGATAAATTATGACGTAAAGAAAAATAAAGACTATCCGAATTTCATTGATTTATCAAAGCTGCTTTCCACAAAGTACGTTTAAAATAAATATTTTAGATATAGAAATCTGGTTTTTACTTGATAGTTTGTTGACCCAACGCTAGATGACGCAAAATAATAATAAAATAATATTTTAGTCACTCTTCGATAGAGGGCACTAACCATAATTTTTTACCCACAGAAGACGATCTCCTGAACGTAGATCACATAGGCCTTTTCATCACAATTTTTTCTTGTGCGCATGCGTCAGTATCCGCCATTTTTTTCGTACTGTTTTTTGTAAACAAGCATGTAAAAGGGCTTGTAAACACATAATTAAAATAAAAAAATACTAAAGAAAGCATAGTTATTGAAAAAAAGAAATACGAAAATAAAGAAAAAAGTGCCTTAATTAGCAAATAGGTTTTTGTAATCGATTATTATAATGATATATCAGTACGAAAAGGAACGAAGAAGCGGTGTTGTTATGGAGTATGTAAGAGTGATACACGCTATAAATCATTTAAATACAATACAATTTAATTAATATAACAATTGTATATAGTGGTAGGCCTAATTAGAATAAAATTATAGATACTTTTTGTATAGTAAAGAAGTAATGATGCCTAACCTCTCAATCAGCTCACTTCTTTTTCCTTTTTAAAGACGTCCATGACATTTAAGCTACCTTTTTAATTGCGTACAATTATGGGCTTCAACTGAATTATAAATCAGTGAAGCACCATCAACGAGATTTTCCAGTAAATGATTTAATTGGGGAGATAATACTGCATTCCCAGCCATTGTCGATCAAAACAGTAAGAAACTTTTAAATTGCCGCCATTTCAACATGGCGACTGCGCTTGCGCTTGTCACATGATGAAAAGGCCTATTGGCAAAATGCAGTGTCCAACGAAGTGCAGTTTTATTTCCCTTTATTAATCTTCGAAAATGTCCACGAATCGAAAAATGTTCTACAAGTTGGTGACACTGCTTACTAGAATCACAACCATTAAAACATCTGCCAGGCTTTTGCCTAAAATGGAAATACATCCCGAAGAAATTTCAGGAAAAATTATGATTCCTATTCCAATTTTATTTTATCTGAAGCGTCGCGTCGAAATAAAGCCAAAAGATGGTATTTTAAACTAACAATATATTTCTAAAAAACTACATGCATTCTAAAGACCAGGATCACCATCTCCGTGTTACAAAAATGGACCTCCTCATATTGCAGTAAATTAAGAAAGCGCTGGTTTTTCAAGGGACCGTTTTTAAACTATACTTTATATATTGCGGTCAAGGCCATTGGTTCACACCATACCCCCCGCTACACCAGCGTCTCTATATTAAATGTTATTTAGGGCTACTTTTTGAGCCAAACAGCCATAAGAGATGGTGCTCCTTATCTCTCTACCCTCCATAATCTAATTGCAAACCTACACTTCAAACGCCGCAACCATGTATACGCTAGGGATTTTTCAAGGAACATGGCCGCGGGCATTTGAAAGTGAAACTTTACAATTTAATGGAAAAAAGGTGTAAAACAAATATAATAACAAGATTTTTTAAAGTTATTTGTATCAATTTAGTGTTAACATCAAGAATTGTGTGCAAGAATAAGGGGAAATATGATGAAAACGGGGTTAGTTTGCTTTTCAAGTTTGATGATGGATATCTAGAAGGGAAACGATTTCGACTATAAATGAATTTAGATTTGTGATCAGCGCCTCAAAAAAACCCGTATACCCACCAAAGTTGGACAAATTCGGCGATGCCGCAACTTTCGAGACAATTAATTACCCATAATTTTGTAAACTAAAATATTTACCTACCTACATACATTCTTAAAAAAAACTGACTATTATTTGGATATCATTTTTCTATAGGAAAACAATTATTTCCTAATCTTCACTTAACCTCATATAAATCATTTTCATTATTGATTAATATATTTAAAATAATTCCAAGACCGGCCTGTGTTGTCTTCTTTCATCTCAAAGCAGGTAAAATTTTGACAACAATCGGAGAGAAATACAAAAGAACACGTTAACCCGTTAGAATTTAGCAAGGATTCAAAAAAATGAAAATGGGTTCGTTGTTAGACGTTGCGCCAGATGTCGATTTTATAGTTAAAACTGCAAGTAAGTATTATTTATGTAAAATAAATAAATAATAAACAATTAACGTATTTATTGCATGAAGCATTGGCTGAAGCCGGAACTGTCTGACGCGTAAATTGTGAGGTTATGTCAGCGAAAAATGTCAGAAGGTGATAATTAAATTATTTATAAATTTGTAAAATGAGCGGTGGTAAGTCCTTTTTATACAAAATTATTTAATTTTATCTTAAACTAGATATTGTACCCTTATTTTAGAATGTATTTAAACCACAAGCTTGCGTATTTGACTGCAATCTTTTTATTTAAAAAGTGGCAGATAATCAATACTTTTTGCTCTTACTTCTAATAATTAAGGATTTAAATTGTTAAAAATAATTAAATCTGGTGCTTACGGGTAATGTAAGATCTAACTCTATCTCAAATGATTATCGGGCATCTTTAAAAAGCGGTACCATGCAACAAATAATGGCGATAGATAGTGTGTGATGTTATGCACTTTAAACATAAACAATTTACCAAATTTAAAAAATATTTAAAAGTCTTAAAAATTAAAACTGTCTATTATTATATCTCTAAAAGTTAACATTGATATTCTCTAAAGTCGCAATTTAAAGGCATCTTAATTTTACATAGTCTTAGTTGTTCATGGGTTTAGTTCCTAAACTCTTTTATTTAAAATGTGTAGCTGCTGTATTTCTAAGGATTTAAGTTGACAGTTTTTAATGAGAAGGCTCTGTCGCTGGTCGAAGTCAAAATAGGGATTTAAGGCCCCATACCATATCTAGGCCTTCAGCTTCGTTTTCATCGAAGGCAGAACTACAGGGTATTGCTAAATATCTTCTAGCCATAGGTGATAATCGAGGATACTTATTTTCTCTTCTCGCCACCAAGCAAGTGTATCTTGTTGAGGATTTATAAAGTCACAGTTTAAATATCGCGCCATTAAACTCCAAAATCCTGAATAGTGTTGCCCTCCAGCTGCAATTTAAAATTGGCAAATTATTACTTAATAACACTACTTTTCTAAAAGTAACTTTTTCACCCAAAGATGAAAAAATATAGTAATTATGATTTTATTTCCCATTAACTATCTCATCATAAAAATACATTTTACATAATTTAAACTAATCTGGTTCTGTAAGTTGACGAATTATTTCAAGATTTGGAATTAATCAATTGTTTTCGAATTATTCAAAATTTTTCGAATTTTTCGACAGATTCAAATTATTCAAAAAATGTTTCGATTTATTTGAATTTTTTTTTGAATAAGACAAAAAGTTTATTAATGTTATGTAGACACCCAATCAAGCTTACACACGTCCAAAGGTTTGAGTAAATAGAAACATTTCGAAAGTAAATATTTTTTTACTACAAATTTAAATTTTTTGGAGGGGAGCTGAGTTATAGAAAGTGGCAAGAAATTAAATTCTTTAGGACCATAGTATGATATGCCTGTCCTAATTTTAATTATTCTGTGATATTTGGAATATATATTGTTCCTATTTCTTGTTAGATGGGAATGCATGCTTTCATGTGTTGTGTAGTTTGTGTTATTGTCTTTTATGTAAAATAAACAATGTAAAATATATAAGCAAGGGAAAGTAAGTATATTTAATTCCATAAAAACTGTCTTCCAATCAGCCCTGTAGTCTACTCTCTTTATGACATGTATAGCTCTTCGTTGTAAACTAAAAATACACTTACTATTTGGAGCATGGCCCCAAGCAAACAATGCATATGTAGCCTTTAATTCAAAACATGCGTAATATGCTGTTAGGACAACATTTAAGGAAACTGTTTGTAATAAATTTCAAAGTGCATACACACAGGAAGACAGTTTCCATCAATGTGGAGGCCCAGAAAACAGACCGATTCAAGCGTGTTTATATGCCCTATATGCTTCAATGTAAAAAACATATGCTCTGTTTTTGCGTCATTTAAGCTTAGCTGGTTTGCTGTGAATCAATCAGCAACACTCTTCTGTGACTCCACCACCTTTTCTCTCAGATGATCTAAATCATTATCCTGCAATACTACAGTTGTATCATCTGCAAAAAGTATGAATTCAGCACCGGGATCGCCCCTCTCCACATCGTTAATATAGATGAGAAAGAGATCGGTCCCAGCACTGATCCCTGTGGTACTCCATGCCTGATGCTTTTGACTGCAGAGTATTTTCCATTTAAGTCCACATACTGTTTATGATTTGATAAGTATAAACTAATAAGTTGAATGGTCTGATCATGCAAATCATAATATTTTAGTTTAGAATAATTCATTACACTCGAATAATTCGGTGTTTTGAATGATTCGATTTGAATATTGAATAGAATAATATTATTTGCACACCCCTACTAATCATGAAAATATAATATTTTGTTAAATCCAAAATATCACAAGTGTGCTCTTACCCAGCGTGTAAACATAGAATATGTTTTTAAATTATTAAAAAATGGATTTCTTAACAGTTGAAAGGGATCCAAATAAGAGACGTGTCAAACCTGTTGAGCAGGCCTGCGTCTTGGACTTTGATGAAGAAAGCAGTGACGACTCCGATTTTCGAATTGAAGATCACGCAGAAGTAAGCGATGATGATGCTGATTCTGAAGAAAATGGTAAGAGAATAAACACAAATCGCATGCTTGAAAATTTAGCCACTAAGTTCACCATATAAAAATAATATTTATTGATGAATGTTCATACTAAATAGTATTTTCACAAGTCATAGTAAGCACAATATAATTTTAAAAAATATATACATACATACTCAAATATTCCTTAAAAAAACAATCAGAAACTAGTATTTTATGGAAGCAATCAATACATATTAAAATATATCAACCATGTCAAGATGTATTAACATATTAAAATTCGTACCTATGAGCTAAAAGATAGAGAGAGAGAGAGAGATCACAATATAATTAACAAAATTTTACATAAATGATTTTTTGATGGTAAATTAATGTTATTAATAATTACATAAATTTGTTTAAATTAGAAGTCGCAAGCACTGATTTGAGCAGTGAAGGTGAAGATTCAGAATTGGAAAAGTTAGATGAATTAAGAAACTTAAATCCCCCCAATACCAATGGCTATTCTTCAGTTACTGATGTTATTCACGAAGCCACTGTAAGATCAAAACTTAATGTGAGTATTCACTTCATATATTTTATGTGTTGTTATTATCATGAATAATTGGGCCAAATAACTTATGAAAACTTATACAATAAAAATATTTGTTGT
Organism: Listronotus oregonensis; assembly: GCA_019359885.1. Taxonomy (NCBI): domain Eukaryota; kingdom Metazoa; phylum Arthropoda; class Insecta; order Coleoptera; family Curculionidae; genus Listronotus; species Listronotus oregonensis. Next base: position 29,144 of record JAHBCN010000218.1, read on the forward strand.
CCGAATATTCCTACCCAAAACAGTACATATGTAACAAAATGTGCACACAGTACAGCACAGTATAATTTCCATTGTTTTTGATAATGTAAATGACAATTCATTGCTAGTTGATCACTTCTTCACAACTTCTTTTGTCGTGTCTGACTCTGGTATCAGATAATGTAAACTGAGGACTTAATCTCTTTATGAAATGCAAACTGAGGACCGTTTAAAGCAGGGATTAATAATTTGACAGGTAAACTGAGGATCAAACTAATTAGTCCTTAGTTTACATATGCTTGTTCAGGTACCAAATGTTCTTGGGGTTGGGCTTGTTTAGTTAATTTATTCACCACTGTCTTCATCTTACAGAAACGAGCAATTAGGTATTTATATAATCTTAAATCCCGAGACTCATGCAGACCTTTTTATAAGTCTGAAGAAATTCTTACTGTGGCAAACTTGTTTATTTTGGAGTTTGTCCAATGCACAAAAAATATTCGGAACAGATTCATGCCCCTTCATTGATCAATACTTATGATAGCAAGAGGATGTTTAAGACTTTGCCACTTAACATTCGACAGATAAAACAGGACAAAGTTTTTAGAAATAGGGTGAAAGCTTTTTTGATTCCTCAAGCCTTTTATATAGTCGAGGAGTATTGTATGTTAGGTTATATTCAAGGTGCATGTGATGTTTATTTTTCTCAATTGTTTTATATTAATTGACATTTTATATATGTATGACAGTTACCATTTTGTTTGTAATCTTGTATTTTATAGAATTTGTTTGTTTTTTATTATTTTTTATATTCCTTCTGCATTACCCATGTTTATAAATACTTTTTTTTCTAGCTTTGTTAGGCAGAAATTTTTTTCTTCGACAATAATGCATATTTTAATTTAAATGATTTTATTTAAAAATATTAACTTTGAATTTTAGTCCTCAGTTTACATGCGCCCTCTGGTATGGACAAAAATTAACTTTGGACTTTGACAGTGATCGAATGATAATTTAATATGATCCCATTTATCAGGTATAATTAACTCATAATTTTTAGTAAAATATTTTCATTTCAGTTTAATGAACAAGATGCACAACTGCTCATTTGCTGTGGCTGTCTTGGAGACCAAAGCGATGGCATTAATGAAATTGTTGAATGTGATGGTTGTGGAGTCACTGTTCATGAAGCGTGTTATGGTATATCTGACTCCAATAGTTTGGCTAGGTAAGTATTACTAAGGTCTCAAATCTATCTATATATTTAAATTTGCAAAGCAAGAAATTTAATTTTAAATTTTTTTAAGTAAATGGAGTATGGAGCATTTTTTTTTTTTTTTAATTTGCCACATTTGAAATAAAATAGAGGTTTATTTAGTTGGTAATTCTTTGGAACAACTTTTTTAATAGTTTTCAAATTCTTTTTTGTACGTTCTTTGCATAAGCTTACTCTTCAGCTTTGTGCAGATTTTTTATCAGCAACACAAACTGGAAGTCATGAACTCTGATAGTTTGACTTGACACTTATATATTTCTATTCAGTATTAAGAAATGATTACAGATACATCCATTTGTGTATTCAGTCTAAACAGTGGTATCTTACAGGGTTTCCTGTTAGAATGAACACCTCAAAATGTGTACCTTTTTAAATTGTGTCTTAAATTTTCTTCTTTGTTAACTGTTGGATATATTTTTAATTGCTTTGAAAATAAATCTGATGTCAGAAAGTTATATGGTTTTTTACACTAAAAAAGTAAAGTTTAAGATTTCTGAAATGTGGTTGTTACTATTTATGTTGAATTTATTATTTAAATATCTTTATAAATTATATTTACCAGTGTGTTGTTTACAAGAATTTTATTTTGTGAACAATGAAGCATATTTTGATTTGATTTATTTATTGTATTGTGTGAACCTATAAACCACAGTGCTCTTTATCATTCAACGTCTTTCGCTCTCCTTTAGCTCAGTTGTTAGATGATATATTATAAACGTAGTATTTAATGCCATATTTTTTTATTTTAGTACAAATTCCTTATCACCAACAGCTCCTTGGTTTTGTGAAGCATGTAAAGCAGGAGTAAAAGACCCTATATGTGAACTCTGCCCAAATACCGGAGGAATATACAAAGAGACAGATGTTGGCAAATGGGTTCATCTTATTTGTGCACTTTATGTTCCAGGTAAGACTAAAATCACTCATTTTTTTTTCTTTAAATTTATATATATAAAAAAATTATAATTAACTATTTGTGGAAAACTCTTTCCTAATCTAAACCATCTAGAAGTTTGGAAAGGTCAATTGACTCTTCTTGTTAAAGTGCAAGGTACTCTGGAACTTGAACTTTGAAGTATTTCCTTTTTTTGACAAGAACCACAAATAATATTTTTTTTTATAGAAATGTTTAAAATATATAGTTAGTTCTGGTTAGTAGCCAATGCGTCAGGTTAAGTTCCGTCCTGACGCAGGCAGTGTCTATATTGTACGAAAGGTTTCAGCCTATTTTCTTCCCTATCATAACTTAGTTATCGTTCCACATAAAGGTATAAGATTTGGAATGTAAATTCACATAAGTAATCCAATTACCTGTAAAAAAATTGAGAAAGTTATATCAAGTGATTTCTGAGATTTTTCACTTTGAAAATTGCCCATACTGGCAGGATATTATTCCCTAAACAAAGAAAATTGCTAAATTTTATCAGACCACAAACCAGGAGCAATTTAGGGGACATTAAAATGAACGATGTTCATACTTCATATTCAGTCTGAAGGTTATGTTCTACCTACCGAACAGGTATACAGAGAAAAAAGGCATGAAACCCCCACCCCATTTTTCTTCCATTCATTGAACTCAGAAAAAAGAAATAATTCCACCAAAAACAATTATGCACAATTTCCATATCTTGAACCAGCAATTAATCTATGTTAACCAAATCATTATTTTGATATTAATCAAATATAGAAATTAAAAAACACGTACATTTAATTATTTCCTGAAATTAAAAAAAAAAATCAAATATCATACTTTAAAATAATAATAACTTACATGGGCATAATACTAGACAAACAGATTTATTACAAACAATTCAAATTAAAAGTAATTTTGGAATGAGATCAAGGCTCCATAACGGAATAAAAATGTTAAATAATCTACCAACAAAAATTAAAAAAATTTAAAATTATTACCGTTTACAAATACATATAAAAAATATTTAAAAATCATTTAACTGTTTTATTAAAGGGTCCTTGTTAAAGTTAATTATTGTTAAAAAAAAATGTTATATTTCTTTAATAAACTGTATAGTTGATTAGGAATTAAATAAATAAATAAAAAACAAAAAATAGGAGCAAGGGCTTGGTTCCTATCCAAAAATCATGACCTCTTAAAGTATTAAGACCTAAAATTAGACCAGGTTTACTGCACAATTTTGTTTCACTCTTTTTTTTTGACTTGGCAAGGAAGGAAACTTCACTTTTCACTAATTTGTCTGTATTAATAAAAAAAAAAAACTGTCCGTTTTAATGAAGCAATAACATACATTACAAACAGATCAGTAAAAGACTTGCCAAATCAAAAAAAAGTGGACCAAAATGGTGGACAGAACTTATTTTAGAACTCGATTTTAAAGGCCGTTATTTTTGGATACAAACCTCTTCCATATCTTACATAATTGTTTTTGGTAGGCTTATCACTAACAATAAGTGCTATAATGCAACATTTGTGTTATGTAACCATTCTGCCATATAACCGAAATGCTATATCATAGCACTTAATATATTAAAATATGTTCTATAGTTTTGTGGCGGATTCATGCTAACTATTTGTTCTAACTTCTTATGTTTGTAGGTGTTGCATTCGGTGAAGTCGACAAGCTAACTAGTGTAACCCTATTTGAAATGCCGTACAGTAAATGGGGATCGAAGGGCTGCAGTTTGTGCACATCTGAGAGATATGCTAGAACCGGCGTTTGCATTGGTTGTGATGCTGGGATGTGTCGAACATACTTTCATGTAACTTGGTGAGTTGTTTCTTCCTTACATTTTATCTGCACGTGACTATACAAAATTGTAATACAAAAAAGAATCCTGGTGAGGATTTTTTAAAGTATAAATGAAATCTCAATGTTGAGTAGTATTTAAATTTCTATTTTAGTTAATTTTTAATTATGTTTGGAGTAAGTTTTGTTTCATTATTTTTTACAATAAAAAATCATTTTTAATATTTAATTCTTTATTTAGTACTAAGCACTAATTAAAGTTATATCACAAGTACTGAAAAACAAACTTGGAAAAAATACCATTTGAAACAAATAACATTAAAAAATAGGTAAAAACTTTTAAAAATAACCACAAGTATTAGGAATATTTGGTTGGTTAAAAGCAATATTTTTCATTAAAAAAAATGTTACACTTTCAATATTTTTAATAAACAAGTAATTATTTAACATCTGATAACTATGTGTGATTTGGTATGTCCACTAAAGAGTCCCCCACTATATATATATAATATATATATCAAGACTTTAAAACTTAGTTTAGGAAGTTTTCAAAGGTTTTATCAAACACTAGGTGACATGACAGACTTTTTTCCTGTCTTAGCTATAAATATTGAATTCAAATTGGTATAAATAATTAAAAAAAATAATACCCCAAAAACATGGTACACCAACCTTCTATCTATCTCTCTATCCATCCATAGCTCTATTTCTAATTTTCTTCACAACTTTCCTATTTTTTTTCATAAGAAACTTCTCTCAACAATAATATATATATATATATATATATATATATATATATATATATATATATATATATATATATATATATATATAATATAATTATATTATAATTATAATATCTATATATATATTATAATAATATTATATAATATATATATATAATAAGATATATTTATAGATAATATAGCATTATTATATTTTCATATAATTTAAATAATTTACTTTACTAAACGTCCTGGAACACAATCTATAATAAAATCGTTCTTTTGAAAATTTATTATAAAGCATTCTCTTGAAATAAATGTAAAAATCTAAATCTAAATATCTAACTTCCTACAAAGAAACTGACTACATTTTCTAGCATAGTGTTGAAAATGCCTGCCTACTGCATGTAATGCATCATTTTCCTAATTGCATCATTGAGTCCCTAAACACTGAAATAGCCAGGATTATTTTTTATAATTCACATGATCAATTATGGATTTCACAGGTCTTCGATATCCTGTACTGGGGTAGTGTAAACTAATTCTTTCAGATATCCCCAGATACAAAAATCCAAAGGATTTAAATTTGGGGATCGAGGCGGCCAAGGATAAGGCCCACCTCTTCCTATCCAGCGGTTTTCATAGGTGAGATTTAAATAATTTCGCACATTTAAGCTGAAACGTCCTGGGGCACCATCATGCATGTAATACATGTATCTTCTAGTTTGTAGGGTTAAATTTTCTAGTAGAAAAGGCAATTCTTCTTGTAAGAAATTAAAATATTACTCACCAGTTAATCTTAAAGGTAGAAAATGTGGCCCAATTAAATGTTCATCGATAATTCCTATCCAAACGTTAACGGAAAACTGATATTGATGTCTAGATTATGTTATTGAATGTGGATTATCTTCAGCCCATACATGCTTGTTATGATAGTTTTGAATTGCATCTCTTGAGAAACTAGCTTCGTCCGAAAAGAGAATTCTTGAACAAAATAAAGGATTATCGGTATTCATTCCGAGAAACCATTGGGAAAAAATCATTCTCGGTTCGAAATCTCTTGGTAAGAGAGCTTGAACCCCTTGTACATGGTAAGGATATAACTGTTGTTCCTTTAATATCCTCATACAGTTGATGCATCAGTATTTAATTCCTGTGCAATTTTCCTGGTACTTGTCTCAGGTTACGCTTCAATAATATTTAGGACAGCAACTTCTAATTCGGGTGTTCGAACTTCGCGGTGTCGGCCGGTATCAAAACTTCTTTTTTTGAAAGTTCCAGATTCGTGTAGCCTTTGATGAAGCCTGGCAAATGTGCTGTGATGAGGAGGTTTACACGGCCGTACATAAAATGCATGTCTGCCATTTCTGCATTAGTGAAATTAACCATTATTGTACTTATTAATTTAATTAAAACTCTTATTACTGCACAATTAAACAGATCAGATAACAAATTTTTGATTGAATTAATCGTAAAATATTGTATTCAAACTAATGAGTAATGTCAAAGAAAGCAATATTTCAAACGTCCTAATAAGTGACAACAATCTACTAGATTATTATTTTTAAATAAATTTCCCCATCCCCACAAGTAATGCTTTACATTTTATTTTTTTATTTCAAATCGGTTATTTTAATGAAAAAAATACAAGAGATAAAAAGGTTTCTAAATAAACCAGGCTATCCAAATTAATTTTTTCCCAAGTCATGGGGTAAGTTTTTCTTTAAATTTATTTAACAAGAATAATAGGGGTAGTCTTTTTCAACCGCTTCTACTTAACATAAAGAAGTGTAAAAATATGCAGAAAGTGTGTTATCATAATAGTAATATTCCCGTAGAATTTCAGTATTCTATCGCTTTTCGTTTTTAAGATAAAAAATGAAAACCTTATATTTCCGCCATTTTTGTACCGCGATATCTCCCTAATGGTTGACTTTTGACCCAACGTTTATATAACAAACTACCCTTTATTTTGAACAAGGAATCACTCCCTTAAGTTTTTCGCATTTGTTTTGAAACACCCTGTATATATATAAAAATAGTTTTCAAAAATTACACTTTCTTGCATATCGATTTATTTTAGTGCTCAAAGAGAAGGATTTCTTTCGGAAGCTCATTCAGAAGAGGTCGATCAAGCCGATCCCTTTTATGCACATTGTAAACTGCACTCCGATAAAACTTTAGTCAAAAAGAGGAAACGCAACTATTTGGCTTTACAGATGAGAATGCATTACAGGAAATTGCAATTTGAAAAGGAAGGTCATATGGATACTCCTGAACAGGTCCGTATTCAGAGAAAGCTCGAGAAACAAAAATTACATTATTTGGAGCATAAAAGAAGGAAGCAACCACCGTGGGGTAAGATACTTTACAAATTAAATGCCCTATTAAAAAAATCTTAATAATTTTTTTCTTCAAACGTCAGTAAATCCGTCATTACTCTACTGTGTAGGTGACCGCGAAGTTTCATTTTTCCTCTGCCGAAGTTTTACTTTTAGCTTTCCCGCCGGCGGAGGAAAAGTGATATCGTAGCAACATAGATACAAACAAACAACAAAACAAGCGTTAATAACTCAATATTTATTAAACTAAAAACAAAATTAAAATTTTCATTTATTACTCAATTGAACAAATTGGTTATTATTTGATCCAACTTACTCAATAACTGCTTATCAATACGGAATTTAAAAGCAATGGGAGACGCAATTTGAAAATAAATAATTATTCTTCACAGTGTCCATTGATAGCTTTATGTTACATTACTATAGCAACTGTTTACCGACACCGATCTAAGCCGCCTTGCGAACCCAATTATCTTTAATAATTATTACTATTAAAAAGATATATTTTTGCATTAATTTTTCGACGTTTGAAGAAAAAATAGCAAATTTTATTTAAAGAAAAAGTTACTTTTGATGGATTGCTCTTTATTACACGAGCGCACCATAAAGTATCACTTTTTCTCCATATAAAATAATATTAGATTAGATTAGATTAGATTATTTGAGCGGAGATGGCGAAAAATGACCTCCACCACTGCAACCTTACCAGATTTATTGTGGTTTCTCCTATCGTTCTTTAGAGTACCTTGTCCAAGCCCGTCTTCCTATCTAGACAGAGTCTCGACACTGGCCACTCCATACATATAACTTGCCGGTTTTGGCTTCTCCTCCCCAAGCCTAGTAAACCTAAGCCTGCATAGTGCTTCGCAATGGCACCACACATGTAAGGCTGTTTCTTCAGCCTCCTGGCAGAACCTACACAGGCTATCCTCCACCAGGTTTATTCTTTCCAGGTGCTTGTTGAGTTTACAATGTCCTGTTAGTTGACCTACCGTTATCCTTACGACCTTACGGCTGTGGCTCAGTAGGTCCGATGTAAACTTGGCCGAGCGGGTCTTAATGAACTGCTTTGCCTGTCGTTGTCCCGGTATTTGTACCCACCAGCTTTGAAACTGTCTGTCTACCCAACTCTTAATAGATGCTTTGAAGAGACCTGCCGAGATACTAATATAAAATAATATACTATTATGTTTATAAAATGCACTCTACCTCTCAAAAACAAATGGAAATTACACAGATATACTATATTATCAAAGCGATTTGTGCTTTTCCATCTTAGCTCTCTGAATTTGAAAAATGAGAAAATAGATGTGTGATCTATGCATAACATTTTTTTTAGTTCCTACACAAAAAATGCCCAGATTAATAACTACAAGTGCTTCAGCTTGTCGCAAGCTGCTACGTAAAGCCGAACTCATGGGCATAGACACACTTGCACTTGAAATGCACGAAGCGCAAACGGCCGCGTTGGCGGACATTAGGAGAAAGTGGCACATCCCGCCCGCTTTTACCGTGGAGTTTATCGCCTATTATTTGGATAGAAACGATAGATTAAAAGAAATGAAATCGACCCTTGAAAATTTAATGGAAGATAATAAAGGGTTGTTGGAAGAACAACAGAAATTAAGGGCTCGTTATGATGAGGTAAGTAGTATAATAGTATTTTTTAATATTGAATATTTTTGGGGATTTTTAAATATAGTTGTACAACTTTTACAATGTCGGGTGATTGTTTAGAATCGCGGCTCCACCTATTTTTGGCCATAAAAAATCGAAAAATAGAGATATTGACGCGTTTTTTTCATTTTGTTTTATTTTGCGGCGCATTTACGAATCTTTAAAAAAAATTTGGTGTGAATTTTTATTTTGAAGATAAAAAAAAATGGTTTTCAAATTTTTTGTCAATAAAATACATCCATTTAAGTTTAGCAATTTCCAGTGATTTGTTACATGTTCTATGTATAAAGACAAATAATTTCAATTTTTTTAATGTCAATTTTTGGATGTTTAAAAAAAAATTAATTGTAAAATATACATTTTTAAATAAATTTTTTAATTATTTTATTTTTGATGAACTTTCAGAAAATAATTATTTGATAACTCAAAAAAAATAATAATTCTTAAATTTTTAAAAAATTATTAGAAATTAAAAAAATAAATATTTTCAAGAAAAAAACATTTAAATTGTTTTGTTTTCAATAAACATTAAGAAAAAAATAGAAGTTTTTCAGAAAAAAAATTATTTTATAAAAATTTCAAGCAAAAACAGAAAAAAATTGAAATATTTTTAATTGATTTTACTTGGAGAAAATGAAATTAATTAATTGAATATTTATTTAGTTATATTCTTTAGTGCGCTGAAAAGTAGAATATTAAAAAAAAAACTAGTCGATAACTCAATTATTCGATTTTTTATGGCGCCGATTTTCAACAATTACCCAATGTCATGACAATCTGTGGTTTAAACCAAGGTTTCTTAAAAATCATAGTTTTGTCATTCTTGATAGGCCTTGTCATTAAATGTTGTCGGTTATATCTTGTTTTTAGTTATAAATAAATTGTTAATTACCTCATTAAAAAAAAACAATTAAATATTTTTATAAAATTTATTTTCACTTCTTAAGCCCTTGTAAATCTGATTTGAAAACAAGCCCAGTTTAGTGCAGATATCTCTTTCACAAGACACATTACATCCATAACCTCAACAGCTTCAAAAAAGCTCGGATGCCTTTTTTGAGCCAGTGTTTCTCTCCTAATCTATATACTCTGTATGTATCCAAAATCAGACCCTCTTTAGTATAATGTTTTCATGTCTGGAGAATGACGTCTTCTACAACACATAGCATTCTTGACTCCACTCAAAGAAGAGCTGTTCGTCTTATCAATGTCCAATTTACAAAAATTTTTTTTTTTAAGGGGAAAGTTTTTTTATTTTTTTTAAATTACATTTAATTTTTCGGGGTTCCAAAAAAGTTGCATTTATAATCAAGTCCTTTTTCCCCCTTTTTTTGTTCCCTTTAAGTATCCAGATTGGGAATCTCCCCAGAACCCCCTTTTTTTCCCAAATTTTTAAAAAGGGTTTTGTGTGAAAAATTTTTTTAACCACCTCACCCCGGACTTGGTTCAAGCCTTTTTTCCCCAAGATAAAACAGGGGTTTAAATTTTAAAATTTAAACCACTTTGGGTTTTTAATTTTTAAAAAATTTCAAAAAAAACAAATTAAATTTAAATTGAAAAAACAAAAACCTTAATTTGAGCCTTGTTAAAACATTTTTAAATTTTATTTTATTTTTAGTTTAAAAAAAAAAACCTTTTAATTTTTAGAAAAACTTTTTATATTTTGTTTTTCACCCAATGTCTGAAAATTTTTTTCCCAATATTAAAGAAATCCCTTTTTTGGCCAAAAAAGTAATGAAGTCAATACCAAAAATATGGATCTGAAGTCGAGCATTCATAAATTTCATTCGGCCATTTTAAGTGCTTGCCCCACTAAAAACCTGCCTAACATTGACAACCTTGGAAAACCGCCCGTTGTTAGGGCACCACAACCCATGATGGTACCCACCGCTGCAGCTTTAAAGATGGGCGTTGGTTTCCCACTGAAAAATATTCCAAGTGGAAGAGGAGATCGGGTTCTAAGCAGCCATGCCAAGCCTACAGGTAAGGGGATTTATTTGTGGATTTCCTGGTATTAAAAAAACTATCTAGTTTGGCAGTTGACAAATTTCACACAGTCAAATTAAGGACTAATATTTTTTAGTAAAATATTAGGTATAAAATAAAAAATAGCGTCGAATTGAACGGTTCATTAAATTTATGCATGGTTATAATTGCAATAAATACTAAAATTTATTCCATTTAAAATTAATTATCCTTTAAAATTTTTACACTCTGGTTAAACTATGTTACAAATATTGATCATAGTGCAGTTTTTTTAATTTTTATTTTTAATAAATTGTGTTACAATTTTGTAAGTTTTTAACGATAGTCTGATAATGCTGGGTGGCAGACTGTTGTTGCCAATGCCATAAAAAAATAAAATTACATAGCATTAACGACGTAATTTCTTTTAGAACCTCTACAATTGAATGAGTGTGGAATCTGTCGACAAAGAAGAGATCAGCATTTGCTGGCAAAATGCGACACCTGTCACTTGTATTATCACCTGAACTGTTTAAATCCACCACTGTCTCGTTTGCCCAAGAAATCTAAACTATATGGATGGCAATGTTCAGAGTGTGACAAAACATCAGACTCGGAAATTGAAGAGGTTAAGGTAAGAAAGACACTAGTGCTTAACTACACTAAATTTGACAACACCCAGCGCGAGCACAGTACCTCCAAAAATTCTCTAAAAAAATACCGAAAATTAATGATCTATCGTTTTTTAAGTGATTGTTGTTTGGGGATCTTTTAAACAGATTAGTTATGTGTTTTATTGCTTTAAAGTAAGTAAAGCCCGGCCGCATGGAGGTAACACGCGAGCTGGCCAATTTACTGGCACAATACTGGTGATATCGAGTGCTACTTTGCACTATACACTTTGACCATAAAAACATCCAAAATCCACAGTCACTCAAGCAAACAATTGAAACGCTCCCTTTATTGACCCTTTAAAGCTAGTTGCACACATTCGCTTGGCAAATATATGGGAAATAATAGGATTGGGTGACAGAAAAATGACAAAATAACTATTTTTTTTATTATGATACTTACATTTTTTTAATTATTAAACTTTTTTTTCTAAATAGTTAACCTTTATTTTCTCCACTTTTCGAAAAGTGATAAAGGGAATTAAATGTCATGTTTGTCCATTTCATAATCATACAAAATGAGATTAATAACTATGAAATATATACATAATTTTTTTTAATGGTCTCCATTTGACTTAAATGTTATTTTAATTAAGCCTAAAAACTTAATCTCCCTTGATATTACCTGAGTTTAAAAAACATCCTTTTTTTACTTCTCTAAGAATGAAATCTAGTTTTTTTTTTAATAAACTATCTCTATTTGTTAAAAACCACAAAAAATAAGAGTAAAAATTATATATTTTTAATGAAGACCGTCCAAAAGATAGACCATCCCCCTATTTGCCCCCTAAGGAATTAAACAAAAACAGAGTCAAAAAAATTGACCTTTGAACTACGGAATAATCGTCAAACAAAAAATCATACGGGCAATACAAAAAAAAATACATACGGGCAAATTGTAAACCTCCTTTTTTGAAGTCGGGTCAAAACTGGTTTTATTTCTCCTTATTAATAAATTACTTAGGTATCTCTTTTCCGAATGGCAATGATGGGTGTAACTTACCTCCATGTGGCCAGCCCGCGTGTTACATTCAAAAATGCGAATGGGCATCCCGAATGGCGATGCTCCGTGTTACTTACCTCCATGCAGCCCGGTCCGTCCGCAATTCAAACCCTCAATCTCTGATGGCCATCTTTTATCTTCGTCCCTTCCATGCCATCCCCGCCGAACTTGCCCATCTCTCTCTAACAAAAATTAATTGTTGAACGGGCCGGGATTAGTACCGGTACGGTTTATTATTATTATTATTATTAAATTCTTTATTTAGCACAAAGTACTAATTACAAAATTTACCATAGGTACAGTCCTTAAAATTATACAAATTAAAATATGTAAAAATTCCAAAACACGTAAAATTAAAAAAAATAGTCACAAAAACAAAAAAAAATATACAATAAAAAAAAATTACAAAACAAACATCAACTTATAGAAAAAAAAAAAAAAAAATATATAAAGTCACCAAAATAATAAAAACTTATACGGATCTTTTTAACCCTCCAAAAATACAATTTTAATTTTCTTTTAAAAACATCAACAGACTTGAAGATTTGATTCCATGCGGTAAATCATTAAATCTTATCAGACCCCTGTGGAAAACTGAATTTTCTCCCATTTTTTTTTTTTTTGGAAGAACAAAGAAAATTTTTTCCTTCTTGTGTTATAACGATGTACTTCCCTGGTGCGAACCAGCTTATTGAAAATATGTGGGAGCCTGACCAATGTTAATTTTAAAAATAAAAACTAGTGTGAGGTATTCGAAATACAGCCTAACAGGTAACCATTTTAAACAGTCTAGTATGAATCTGATTGGAGTGCTTTTTTGGGCATGATAAAACCCCAACATGGCTCGTTTTGAATTTTTTTTAATTCTAGATAATTCATTTTGGTTCAGCAGATACAAAATGGTTTTGAACAGTAAGTTAAATGAGAAAGAACCAACGTATTATAAATAGTTATTTTTTTCCACATGGATAAATAGGGAATGAAAGATAATTAATACTATAATTAATTTAAATTTTTATAATTAATTTCTTTAAACCTTAAATTTTATCTATTATCACTCCTAAATACTTATTTTTTGACACATTCTACTAGAACCATTTATATCACATTATAATTACCATTTACAAATTCACTATACATCCTTTCATTTCCTATTATCTTTAAATTTTCTCTTGTCAGCATTCACCTTCAATGAATTTTCACAAGTATATTTATATTTTTTTTGAAGAACATTGTTTATTTTAATAACACTGCTCCCCAGATTTTTAATTGGTACATAAATTGGTATTTAGAAAAAGGTGAATGCTAACATCATCGCTACATCCACAATGTCATTTATATATAAAAAAAAACAGTAATGGTCCTAATATATTCCCTGAGGTACTCCATGACTATTATCAATTTCATTTGATAACTCACCATTCAACCTTACTCTTTGTTTTCGGTTACCAATAACTTATAAACCATTTTAATACAGTACCCCCTAATCCCTTTTTTGTAATTTTAAATTAAAAATTTTTTGGTTTTTTCCCCCCCCCCTTTTAATTTTTTCCCTTCCCCAAAAACCCCGATTTAAAAATCATTTATTAAGCTTTTTTTCCAAAGCTCTAAAAGTTGTTCATATACATATTTCTCTAGAGCTTTCTCTATAGCTGGTAAATGTTTACAGGACGGAGGTCTGGGGGCCAAAAAATTTCATTTTTTTTTTTTTTTTGGGGAAAAGGGACAACACAAGCTACCTTAAGCGCCGGGGGTACCTCCCCTTTAAAGAAGAGTTTATTAAGTTTAGCAAAGGGTCCTCAATACTATCATACACATTCTTAAAAAATTCAACATGGATTTCATCAGGACTACTTCGTTTGGAAGAGAAAAGATAATTTTTCTAAGAGTTTCCCTGCTAAGAAGTTGAAATTCGTTAAAATTAGTTTTTTTATTATGTAGATTGACAGAGTTTGGAATCAGTGTCCTTTTATCTTTATTATCAAAAATTTTTCGGCTACACTTTCAATGTAATACTTATTAAGTAAATCAGGTAATTTATTTGTGTCAGTTTCTACAATATTATTTTTAAAAATTTTATTTCATTTAAATAGTTTTGTTTTTTTTTTTGTGGCAAAAATTTCCCTTTAAAAAGTCCCCCCATTTCAGTAGAATTATTTTTACAATTATCTATTCTGCTTTAAAAAAAAAATTTTTTTTTATTAAAAATCGTTTTGACCCCTTTGTTTCTTTTTTTTTTTTAAAGTTGCTTGTTTTCCTCCTTTTATGTTGCAAAAACTTCTTGTATCAAAAACAGCCCTTTCAACCCCCCCCCATACTTTATATCCCCCGGGAAAATCCTGATTTTTTTTTTTGGGGGAACTTCCCTCCAAAACCCTTAAAATTGAAGTAAAAAAATGTGTAAACTTTACAAAAACCCCTTTTATGGTAATCCCAATGCATTAATTAGCCTTTCCCCTTTATCAATGTAAAATTTTAAAAACTTTTACCAAGGGTTTCTAAAAAAATGGGAGAAATCTTCTGGTTATAAAAAATATCTATACTATCCGATTCTTGAGAGAAGAGACCCACGTCATCGACAGTCTTCACGTCAGTTAGCTAAAATGGTTGTTGAAAAAATAAAAATTATATGAAATACAGAGACCGGAAACATAACCTCTATGGTTTGTTGTGTTGTCATGCTGTCAAACTTTTTTTGGGGGTTTGGGGGGGCCCCTTTAAACGTGATTATCTATATTTTTAAACAAAAAATTGTGTCACAAAACTATTCGAACAGCAGGAAAACAAGGCAGGGGCGAGGGATATGCTGATTTATAAAATACACACCGGAAAAGTGCCTCGTTAAAAAAGTACAAGTGAAATCGTGTTTCCTTCATGGGGAAAAAGTTGTGAATTTAATCAATTTCTTCATTGGAACTGAACTAACATGCTGAAGGACTATTTATGAAACTGTACTTGTTTTAAAAAATAACGCCAGAAAAGTGTCTTGTTAAAATAGTAAACATACAAGTGAAATTGACATTTTTTTTTTCCCAAAAAATGCAAAAAAAAATGTGAATTTAATCATTATTCTTCATTGAAACTGAAGGACTATTTATGAAACTGTATTTGTGCGGTATTGAATTGTTGTTCATAAAGTTCATGAGTAGGTGAACAAAGTGGGGGGAAAAGAAAATTTTTTTCCCCCGTGAAAAATAACATTTCTTTTAAAAAAACTTATATCTTGAGTATTAGTGGCCAAAACCAAAGGAAAGTTGTAAATAGTTGTAGCTGTTATTTTTCATTCTAAACCATATTGTGGTTCTTACTTATCGAACTGTCCCTACTTGTGTTATTTTAATATTCTTTAGGGGCTTATAAGTATAATTATAGTATTATAAATATTATATTATAAAAATATTAATAAATATTATAAAATCTCATATTTGAATAAAAGAGTAAAAATACACATTTCTACTTTGTCATACGCTTTTTATTTGGTGCTTTCACATAATTACCTCCAATACAGCAGAAAGTGGAAGTAAAGGTCCATCGTTACGTTTTCCTCTTCAAAATAATGGATTAAAGGATGAACCAATCCCCGAGATTGGGAACTCATTGGTTTCCTTTCATGTTTTGTCGTCAAAACAAAGTTGAAAACACTACAAACTTTCAATTTGAGCTCAAGAACTATTTGTGATGTGATAAGTGAAATAAAAACAGTAAATAGAATAAAAATGCCTGAAAAATTGAAAATTGCCAAAGAAAACGAATAAACGATCTTCTAGCGCAGGAAAACAGTCATAAATGACATTTTAATAACGTTTTTCATTGACTCACTGACTGCACTCAGTGTATTTCCATTACTCTTTAGTCCCATAGCAAAGACAAAGACAAAAATAATAAAAATTGCACTCGGTGCAAAGTGTAGTCAATGGAAAACTAAAATTTGACATATCATGGGCCGCCCCCTTTCACGTTTGGACATTTTACTGAGTAATCTATCTCTTTTTAGCTCAATGCAAATTATAATAACGTATGTCATTGTTTTCAATTCTCTCTCTTATTTTATTGAGAGGAATAAGGACAAATTATCAACAGATGATGACGTGGGTCTCTTCTCTCAAGAATCGGATAGTATCTATTTGAACAATATAATGGTCACTAATCCTAGGGGTTTTAAGAACCTCACACTGTTTCATATTTACATTTTTCACAAAAACAAGATCTATAATTGAACCACCATGAACTGTTTCTCTAGTAAAACCAGTAACACATTGATTTAAAGCAACGTCATTTTGTATATTTTTTTAATCTATTTGTATATATAAAATCACCCAACCAATTAATATTAAAATCTCCCACAATAATTACTGGTACATTAATATTACAGATATATTCATCACAATATTGTTCAAAAAAATTAAAACTGTGCATCACTACTGCTAGGCGAATGATAAATACAAACTATGATAAGTTTTTTCATTCCATCTAACTAATACACTTAAAAGCCAGTAATTTTTTAAGTATTCAAATTTCTTTATTTTTGAAACAATTAAATATTTTCTAACATACATCTGTACCCCTCCAGTATGCCTACTACAGCTATCTTGTCTAATATCTAAATAACCATCTATGTTTACTTCACACTCATTGATATCATCAGTCAAGTGAGTCTCAGAAATACATGCAATACAAAGGGTTACTCCTTATTACTAGAGAATTTATTTCATCAAAATGTGCCAGTGTACTTCCAGAATTAAAATATAAAATACTACCTGAACTACTGTGTAATGATTGTACATTCCTTAATAAAAGGGGATGAATTGGATTTGCCTAATCTAAAAAAACACTCTCTTCACTATTAACTGGCGGGGTTAGGGGCTGAACAGTGTCAGGCAACAAAGCAGAATCCTCTTTGTCAGAGGTACTCTCCCCTTCACAACTAAAATTGGCACATTTTAGATGTGGATCGTCGGACGACTCTACCAATGGGACATATATGAGAGACTTATAGATACTAACATTGAGACTCACTTCACTTGCAATAGACTTTGCTATCACATAGTTTTTAAGTTTACTACCCCACTCATTCATTATATTAATAAAAGAAAAGACCCCTCTGAAACACAATTTACCTTATTTAAAAAAATCCTAAGCCTATCATTAAACATATAAATCTTACTGATATTTTTAATGTTGGACAAAGACCATTTGACAAAAAATGAAATTTGTATTCATACATAATTTAAGTTTATTCCAGATGTTTCTTATTTTTGGGTATTTGTTGATCGCAAAGTCATTACCTCCCGCTGTAATAACAACATAGTCATTTCTACCAAAGTCTTTCACCAATAAATCCAAATTTTCAATAACATTGTCATATGTTCCACCGGGCTTGATAATACACTGGATCTTAAAGTTTGTTTGTCTTAATTCGGTTGTTAGAGCTTGATTTAGATATCTAACTGATTCATCACCCAGCACCAGAATATTCCTACAGGTAGGATCCACTTTAACGCTAGGTAAAGGGGTATGATGTGTTGGATCCGCTTGGTTCGTTATAGGACATTCTACTGGCCGCTCCTCTCCCAGTGGCAACTTGGAATTGGTTCCCCGTGGTTCACTACAAACAGACTTCCTGTCTCTGCACTGTTCTTTTAGAATAAATACTTCACAATTAAGTTCTTTTAAATCCTTTACATAAAGTTCATTCTCTTTGCTAAGCGTTTCAATACTTGTGAGCATATTGTTCTTCAAAATATTAAGTTCATGCCATTTCTTTTGGAGATCCATATTTTTACACTTAAAGTCTTCAAGTTGTTCTAAAATTATTTTATTCTTCTCCATAGTTTGCAGCATTTCTTTGTTAAGCTTAGATATTTCCTTTTTCTGCTCCACAATCGTGTCTTTGTAATCTTGCTCAGCATTTAAAAGGGTATCCTCGAAGTCCTTGGTATTTCGTCTTATTCTCTTTATGTGAACATCTTTATTCTTGTTCTCAGTGTGAAGCACATTTACTTGTTCACGTAGTTCTTGGATTTCTGCCTCATACTTACTTTCTAGAGTCAAAAATTGAGCATCCTTCTTTAAACTTCGGCTTTAGATTCTTCTAACAATTCAATTAACTTGTTATTCTTTAACAAAGTTTTTTAGACAATACTTACAATCCGAACAGAAAAAGAAGTAAATTTCTCTGAGTCAGTGCAACTGCATGACTTCTGTGGTATTGATGCCTACACAGGTCCTGCAGAATACTTTTCTGCATGAGTCACAAGGAGCTCCAAACAATTCCTCATCCTTCGGCCGTGCCTTAAAAACACATTCTGCTTGACACTGGGTACAGAAAATAGACATTTTCGTAATTATTTATACAGAAAAACAAACAATAGGCAGGTCAGTCCTTTGTTGTATCAAAAATAAACAAATAAACAAACACTAAGGTCGTTGAACAGTATGTAAACAGTCACTACACAAAAACACCCGTAGGCAGGCTGCAGCAAAAAATAAGGGTATATCTCCCAGGTCTAAATTTAGAATGTTTATCTTTATGGTCGAGAGCTGATAAGAAATAATAAAAAAAAAACTTTATAATAAAATGCCAAAAACGGCTAAATTATAGGAAACCGTTTAACACGTTTTAAAGTTTTTCCGTCACACGCAACTGATTTTCCTAAGCTAATATTACACACTGGAAATCAGCGCACTCCGAACTATACTATTATAAAAACTGCGGCAAGAAAAGGCTTAATAATACCGCTAAAAAGTTCCAAATAAGTCACAAGCAATTTTGGGTGTAAACACCTTCGCACCTTATCGTCATTATTTTTTCCTATTTTAGTTAAATTTGTGATGCAGTATTTTGAATGGACTCCAAATTAAGTGTTGTTCCATCTAAGATCGAATACGCTTTATCAAAAGTTAGAGGTTCTCAATGCTTAAAAATATTATTTTTGTAGGAGACTGTACACACAACACATGAGGTCTGTTCGTTATTTAGTTATATTTTACACTATTTTACACTTTTTGAAACCTCCTAGTCCTAAAATACACTTTCCATGAGGGCGAATACGTAAAAAAAGAATAAAATAGTGTATATTATCTCTTAATAACAATCAGACCCAGTAAATTTTCAAAAATCAATATCTTTTAAGCAAAACGGTCAAAAAAAATTTTTTTTTAATTTATCTAATACTCCAATTTATATTGCATTAGTTTCTGAAAAATATCATAGGAACCGTTTTCGAGATATTCCGAAATGAATGCATGGCTTTCATACATGACATATATTGACAATGTTAACTATGCACAATTTGATTGTTAATATCTTGCTTCACAGACGATAAAAAAAATTCGTTTTTATTTCAATTAGATAAAAAGCTCTTTTATTAACCCTATATTTCAAAAGTTTCATTTAATTCTTTAAGAAAAGCCGTATTACGAGTGAACTACCTTAACTACACTAAATTTGACAACATCCAGCGTGGCATAGTACCTCCAAACATTATTTAGAAGAATAATTAAAATAACTTATCTATATTTTTAAGAAAATGCTTATTGTTTAGAGATCTTAAAAAAAATAGATATCTGGAGATTTAAAAAATTTGACATTTTAGAAAATATTTTTAAAAAAATAAATACAATTTTTTGATTTAATTCCATTCGTTGTAGACCCCGCGTAGAAGTCGCAGTCTTTATAGCAGAGAAAATCGTTCGGATCCCGAAAATAGGCCTTCTACTCCTAAACTAAAAATTAAACCTTTGGAGCCCCACGAGCTGCAGAGTTCTCCGGAAAGTAGTCCTACTCAAAAATCGAGAAAAGCTAGAAGACACTCTTCAGTCAGTGACAAGGCTAAGCAGGACGATGTGAGACAAAAACCAAGAAAAGGTAAAGATAATATTTTTAATAAGTAATTATAGATACAAATTCTAAAAAAATGTGTTTTTAAGTTAAAGTAAATATTAAATAAAAATATTTACAATAAAAGCTTACCTATTAAATATGCCATATTTTTATACTTCAAGAAAGGAAACACTCATCTGTAAGTGATGGTAAAGTAGCCAGACTAGAGGATAATGATACCGTCGATTTACTTGCAGAACTGGGCGGTCATAAAGATATAGAAGTGGTTATGGACAATGGACATGCTGATGGACACGAAAGTTATGAAGGTCATAAGTCTGCTAAAAAGAGGCGTAGAGAAAAACACAGAAATAGGTAAGAATATACCATATATCAAAGGTGACAACTGAAATTTTAAATATCTTTGCCATTGTTTTGTCCATACCTTGAACGTGAATTACAGGTATAAGGTATTGCTTGGCAGAAGAAAAAAGCTGTTATCATGTTCTTTAAAACGGTTTTTGTTAAAAGTCTTTAGGATTTGTATTAACCGAGATATGATTTTTCAAAGTTAGACACTCTTCTACAACTTGTTTTTCCTGACAATGTAACATGAAAAAATAAGCCTATTTTACAACCTTTCAAACGGTTCCTAAGAAAAGTGTGTAAAATTAATAGTAACTGATATCTAGATCAATCTATCTATCAAATCATCTATCTATGCCATCACAAGCCATACCGGCTTGTAATGGCATAGAAAAAAATGTTAACCAGACACATTGTAATGCTTACTCGTATTTTACTTTTTAGGTACAGTCCCGAATTGGGAGTGTCCAGTAAAGAGCATAAACGAAAGAGGAAGAAGAAAAGCTTGGAAATAGAAGAAAACCTACCTCATCCAAGAATTACAATTAAGGTATATTTTAGGTTTCTATTAAAGCTTAATTTATAATTTATTATATGATCCGAATTCAAATTAATAAAAAAAAAATTTATAGCCCAAATATTTGATTTATTAACAGTCTTACATATAAAATAAACCTTATTCTGATTCAGATCAAACCCATTCCCTTACCGGCAGGAGAAGTTGCATCAGAATCCAACCCGCAGTGCTTCTATGTACCAAATGAAGCAGATGATAATGCTCCGCCGCCAATAACATTAAAAGGAGATGAATCAGCAACATTTGGTCGGAGAGTTTCAGCAGATTTACGTAACACAAGAAAAAGTCATAGTCCTCGGTAAGGTCCTAATTTTTCAGTTGACAAATTTAATCATGGGTAACAGTATTATCTTTATCTTTACTAAAGTATATAAGCTAATGTTAGCGAATTTTGTTTTGTCAAGTTTGTTATCAATATACTAATTATTGTACAGGGTTATTTATTTTAAAGTAAACAGGGCTTTATTTTTAAACTTCCCAGTACTTTTTTAAAAAACGAATATAGCCATTTTGTGTTTTTTTTCGTAGAATTCAATAATCTAATCAGAAAAACATTTGAAACAAAAACAAAATAGTGACAGCACGAGTGACGTATTTTTTAAATGGAATACACCGTATATTTTTATATCAATAGATAGAGATTTTCTCGAGGAATTCGGTGATATAGGAGTTGCGGTACTGGCATGGACTTCCGGGTCTCAGACACTCGAAGGCCTTTATAAGCCCACCGAGCAAACAATGTACCATCAAACTACTGGAGCAATCAAGGGTACACCTTAAAACTCTAGTGGGACTGTATACGGGACACTGCAGATTGAAATACCACATGCACAAGATCGGCCTAGCGGAAGACGCCGAGTGCCGCATGTGCATGGAGGGGGATGAATCGGCAGAACACATACTGTGTTGGTGCCCAGCAATGGCACGACTTAGATTCGCAATCCTCGGCAATGACACTTTGTTGCCGGGGGAGGTGAAAGATCTCTCTCCAAACCGAATCATCAGATTTATTAGAAGTCTGGACCTGGTGGGAGAAATATAAAAGAGTGTGAGCCACAATAGACCGATCGGTCGCGGTGGAAGGGTGTTATACCTACTCACTTTAAACCTAACCTAACCTAACCTAGGGGTTGCTTGGTCTATTTCCTGCGGTTCTGCTGCAAATGTCTAAAAACTGGATGATACTATAAAGATAGTTTCACCTGAAAAAACCTGGCTGCCACAGGTCACAGGTGCTTATTTGTCAAAGTCAAAAATGTGAAAAATATGTTTATTACTTTTTGAAGTAGTTTTATAATGAGGCTTTCATCAGAAGAACGGCCTCAAATTATATTATATGCTAAAAATGATATGATATATCGATTTCTCAACCAAGCAGCAAAAGTACAATAAACAATAAAAAATTAAAATACAATACCAAGTAAAATATGCTGGTAATAAGAACACTTATAATAAAAAATTATAATATTACTAATAATTTAAATGTTCTATATGACCCCCGTTATTTTCGAAACATCCTCCTTAGCCTTTCTAAGCTCCCGATAGTATTTGAGGTTCTTGGTTAAGAAGATTAATTTCATTTACAATTTTTTCTCTCATTTCTTTGTGTTTGTGTTCCCATTTTGGCAAACGACGTTCTTCAAATGACCCCATAGAAAAGTGTCCAAAATTATAATATCTTGACTATTAGGTGACCATCTAATAGTGCCATAACGTCCAATCCACTGATTGTATCGGCGATGATACTGCACAACTTGACGAACAGCATGGGGCGGCGCTCCGTCTTGTTTTATCTTGCGATACGTTTCGAGTGGCAATTCTTCTAAAATGTCCTCAATATCGTTTTTAAGAAGATTGAGATATCTTTCTCCAGTTAAGGATCCCTCATAGAATATTAGCCCGACAATTCTATTGTTAAGCACACCCACACCAGACATGAAGAGAAGACCTCCCTTGGTATTTAATCTTTTGAAATTTCCTGGGATTTTGTCTTGTCCAGCTGTGCGTATTGCGTCGGTTAAACATTCCCGATGTAGTGAACGTAGCTTCATCCGTTCAAAGAATCGTTCGAAACAGGGTAGGATCGTTATCTTGTTCATGGATTAAAAGTTGGGAAACAAATTGAAAGCAAAGTTTCTTTTGTTCACGTGTTAAATGCTGCACTGGAAGAACGTGATATGGAAGATACTTAAAATATTTCAGTGTTCTCTGAACCGTCGCATAGGTTACTCTTCTTCTTGCAGGGTCATACCTCAAGTCTCTAACTGCGTCAGTAATTGACTTTATGGGGTACAAAGTAAAATAATTTAGAATAGCTTGTTACCGGTTTTTATTGTAGTCCTTTTTCTAATATGTAACGATTTTGTTTCTTCAAATAAGACCTTCGGTTTTAAAATCGTTTTTACTGATATATTTCGATGGAAATTTACAACATATCTTCATTGTGTTTCCCTGGCTTTTTCTCCACATTTATAATAGAGCGTTATAATTTGAAACCGTTCTTCTGATAAAAACCTCATTATAAAACTACTCCAAAAAGTAATAAACGTATTTTTAAAATTCTTGACTTTGACAAATAAGCACCTGTGACCTGTGGCAGCCAGGATTTTCAGGTGAAACTATCCTTATAGTATCATACATTTTTTAGACAATTGCAGCAGAACCGCAGGAAATAAACCCAGCAACCCCTATATCACCGAATTCCTCTTGAAAATCTCTATCTATTGATATAAAAATATATGGGGTATTTCATTTAAAAAATACGTCATTCGTGCTGTAACTCTCTTGTTTTTGTTTCAAATGTTTTTCTGATTAGATTATTGAATTCTACGGAAAAAATACACAAAATGGCTACATTCGTTTTTTAAAAAAGTACAGGGAAGTTCAAAAATAAAGCCCTGTTTACTTTAAAATGAATAACCCTGTACATAAAATGTTTCATAGATCTAAAACAGTATTAAAACCGTTTTACACATGCTAGAATTCTAGGAAAATGTATGGCGAATAAATTTCAGTAGAATTATTGCTAGAATTAATGTGATGCTCATGCGCACAAATGTCGGATATAGACAAACAGGACTTTTTACTATTAGGTTTGTCAATAGTTAGCTGGTTCCTAGGTCATCTTTATTTTGGATCCCATACTATATTACTATTTAATTTAAAATGACAGATATGTTAAAATTTTAAAATCGCCCACTAATAACACATGATTTATTTTCAGAGCGTTATCAGATCCACTAGCATTGAGGGATCCACTTGAAATCACCCCGGCGCAAACCCGGCCCAACCGAATCGGCGCGGGAGCGAGACATTCTGTAGCTAAACCTAGTGGAGTTATTGCCATAGTCAGTACCAGTAATTGCGATGTTTGCCACCAAGAAGGCACAAATGCTAACTCTGTGAAGTAAGTAAACCTTGATATTTTGCCTTAAATTATAACGGGAAAATTTGAAAGCTTCTCAGGCTGACGGTGCCTTGAAAAAATTATTATACATATTATTTTTATTACCATAACTGTTTATTAAATACATACCTATCCCTCAAATGGAGTTATAGTATTTCCTAATTAACATGCAGATTTGCTATTCTTAAAATTGTATATTAAGGATCAAATATGGTAAAGACTTTAGAAAATTATGTTTTTACATATATTTCCTCTAAACATTTTAGCAAATAACCTTAAAAACTACGGTTTGTTTTGAGTTTCAAAAATTTTTCACGCCGGTAATGCTATGCTTTTGTTCGTTTTAACATTCACAATTTTATTTAGTTTCCTAACTACCATTACAAGGGTGTATGTTGCAACGCTGTTGAATATATAGGTGTTCAAAAGTATTGTGCATTTTTGTTACCAAACATTACAAGCATGTAACATACTTGTAAAGAATTTTTCAGGTATCGTTGTTTGTAATTCAATTCTTAGTGAGGGAGTAAACTCTAGCTATAGTTTACAAATTACTTGTAACAACAAAAAAGTCAAACTAAGTGTACTACTGGAATGAATTATTTAATTGACATCATTTTATTCAAAATCCAAAGATTTTTATTTACTGAAGGAATTGCTGCTTATAACACAAATATGTTTTTTTCTAGGTGTGATGAGTGTTTAAAGCTTTACCACTTCTCTTGCTTGGATCCACCGTTAAAGTCGTCTCCGAAAAAACGGGGATATTCATGGCATTGTGCAGATTGTGATCCGACGGTAAATGTTTATTTATTTACTTTTTTCGTACAAAAATTAGTAGGTGTAATTATTTCTTAAATAATTATATTCTGTTTTTTTTCTTATAGGATTCGGAGTAATGAAATAGGCGCTATTTCTTAAGAAGGTGGTTTTGGTAAAAGTGTTAATTTTTATATAAGCCTACTTTATGTTTAATATGTCTACTTATTTTTAAATAAAATACATGTATAACATAAAATAAATATTTTTTAAAATATGCGGTAGTTTATTTTACAACAGTATTTAAATAGGAAGACTAACGGCCGAGTGATGATCGCGTTGTTAAATTTAGCAATGGACTTAGCAGTTTAGAATGTTTAACAAAACGTCATTGTCATTGTTATTCAATGATTTTAGTAGGCAACCTGTTAAAATCTGACATTTTGTTAAACATTCTAAACCGTTGTTAACTTTTAACAATTTGCTAAGTTGACAACAGTTTAGAATGTTTAACAAAATGTCAGATTTTGACAGGTTGTCTACTAAAATCATTGAATAACACTGACAATGACGTTTTGTTAAACATTCTAAAATGCTAAGTCCATTGCTAAATTTAACAACGCGATCATAACTCGGCCGTAAATCTATTAATTGGGAGATGGCCTTCACTATACCGGCAAAAAGTACGGATCATATAGAAAACTTTATGTTGTTAATTTCTCAGAATCAAATAATAAAAACAGTTGTTATTATGGCAATTGAGGCAGCCTTTTTAACTTTATTTTATAAAAATTTGATTGGTATTTCTGTCTGTGACATTTTTGGTTTATAGATATGAGAAGAGTGCTGACAACTTAAAGCTTATCAGAGATGGGACGGATCCTTTTAAAAGGAATCAATTTACAGATCCGGATCCTCGTAAAGGAATCGAATCACGATTCTTTTTTAAGAAGAAAAGGAATTAAATCCAGGAAATCGATTCCTATTTATCATCATCACGAATCCGGATCATCTTTAGTTTTATACTTTTAAATGGTAACTACGATACGAATGATACAACATAATCCAGATGATAAATCAATCGTCAAAGATTTTACCATGGAGCCCGAGCCGCGAAATATAATTTTAGCATTATTTTTTTGAAGTGCTGTAACTCTTAGCTAAATGAGTTTTTGGTAAATATTTTTTAAATTTAAATATGGTATTTCTAAGATCAACATGAAACCACCCTTAACTGGAACATTTTTTCGAAGTGTATTTCAAAACCTGTGATGTTAGATCTTCATAAGGTTTTTAAATGTGATTCTTAAGATAACCTCAAACAACATATAAATGGGACATCTTATTGTAATTTTACAGGAAGTTTTACAAGTACCATATAATAATTTATCCGCTTGCATTATAAAAATGTATTTAAATTTTAAATTTATTTTTGTAAGACACCTTGAATATAAATAAAAAATTATGAAGATTAAGCAATCAAAAGTCTTAAGATGAAAGTAAAATTTATGCCCGTTTTTGGATTCCTAACTCAGAGCTGTCGCAATTACATTAAAATGTAATTCAATTACTCTTCTAAGTAGTAGTAAATTACGATTACCAATTACTATCATGTTTGTTAAAAGTAATTCAATAATCAATTAACACTAAAAGTAATTAAATATTTTAGCAATTACTCTATTTAAATTACCACATATTTTAAACACGATACACTAAACAAATGAAATATTTATAACAAAATGCATCATACGCGCACGTCACACTATTCAAACTGATTTCTCGGCAAGTTCAACATTAAATGACTCTTAAATAAAAATTTATTTTTATCCTAACCCAAACATCAACAGGTTTTTCCACAAAATGAAAAAGTATAAAAACGGTGGCGGTAAGCATCAATCGAAAATACTAAATCGGCGCGGAGGCGGCGATCGCCGGATTCAAAGCGACCCGCCGTGTTTCAAGATGCTCTTTCTGGCTAGCCAAAATTCCAACAATTTTTCTATAAAGAAAGGGAATTAAATTTTTCGTAGTAATTCAATTATTTATTAGATAATTGAATTTATTTCTACGTAAATCAATTACTTTATAAGTAATCGAATTACTTTCTGTAATTAAATTACTTGAGATTGGTGAAAATTATTAACCTATTACGATTTCATTATCCTATTAATTGATAATCCAAATACAAATACCTTTGCCGGAAAGTAATTGAATTAAAGCAACCCGATTACTGAGAAGTAATTGAATACGATTTTTCAATTATTTTAATTCAATTACTGACAGCTCTGACCACACCCTATGGTTACAAAAACAAATGTTTCATCTAAATATTGTTTCTCTGGACCTAAAAAACAACATATTTTGTTTAAAAATCACATGTTAGGTGTGTTTCCTTATTTAAAGATTTTAATAGGCAGATGTTTTAAAATTATTCATCTTTATTTCCGAAAATCAATGCGATGCTTATTAAGAATCTGAAAATAAAATTTGCAAATTTAAAATGGCGGATTTTGGCATTTAGAAACCTATTTGCCTCAGTTTCAGGATATAAGAGTTTTTGAGGGTGCTAGGTTAAAATTTGGAAATTAATAACTTAGGTCAAAACTGGGTCAAAATTTGGAAATTTGAAATGGCGTTTTCATTAACCGATTTTGTCCAGATCCTTCCAAAAAGAAATCGATTCTGGATCATTTTAAAATTATATAACAAATCCGAAACACTGATCCTATTTTTAAAAGTAATTGATTCCAGCCTTCAGATCCTTTAAAAGGAATCGATTCCTGGATTCGATTACTACCCAGCTCTGAAGCTTATTTACTAAAATTAGCAAAAAATTACGTAGGAAATCTCTGTATAAGGGTTTAAAAAAGCACAAAAGTAAACTCAGAAACAGTTTGTATTACATATTTATTACCTCTAAAAATCTGATAGATGAAGTACAGAAACGTCACTATGACAGTAAAGGATATCCTTATGGGCTTCTGGAATGAATATATCTCCGTCGGGAGTTATATCAGTTTTTGCAATGTAAACTTTAGCGGGATGGTCTTTAAATCTGTTCATTAGTTCTTGTAGTAGAGTTATTTGGTGTCTATTGTATTTTAAAACTAAAATTGCGAATAGAATAAGATCATTGTTGTATCGAAGAAATCTTTCAATGGGCCACAATTGTGCTGAATGTTCATATTCGCATTTAACTACGACCCTTTGCAGTCTTGAATTTAAAACTTCACTGAATGCTGAAAATAGTCTGTCCAGATCAATATGAACATTTTCAAACCTAAAATAAATGCATACGATAAACTGTTTTAGGAGATTATTTCTTGTAAAGGGTGTTTAGTTTAAAGAAATACAATTATAGTGTTCATTATAGACGCACAAAACAATGCTAAATCTTTGGTAATAGGTTTGGACGCTCGCTTACTCGAGCGGGCGTCCATCGAGAGAAAATACATTCACACGCTGCTATGTAAACGAACAGTGTTGCCAAAGCTGTAACAATGGTAACAGCAATTAGGAATTATTTCGGTGGGAAATAGGCATTTTACTTTATTATGATAAAATTTTAATTATGTGAATTTTTACTTAAGAGAGTTTAACACGATGTTAAATATGATTTAGATTTTTTAAATTGTATTTTTTAATTTATGACATCCAACATGCTAGAATTATACAACAAAAATTAATAGTTATTTTCTACAATTTAACATCACAATAATGACTACTTTTCAAGAGTTAAATAACTTTTATTCTTATTTGATGTCTTGCATATCGTGTAGTTGTATAATTTCTTCTTACTTACATTCACTAAACTGGCCTTTAATAAAGTGTTCGTTTTTTTTACAACATTTTTTTTTGTCAAATTCGGCACAGCACAGCACAAAAAATAAAATTATCATTACAACAAATTTGGCCTTTTTCCTACAAAATAATTCATTACTGTTACCGTTGTTTTAGCTTTGGCAACAGTGTCCGTTTATATAGCAGCGTGTAAACGTATTACTCGCGTCGAGAGATACCCCATGATCACGAGCTTCTTGAGAGTGTTGACACATAAAACGCTTTATTACAGGACTGCAAAAAATTACATTTCTGTAATAATTTAGAGTCTTTTAAACGTCCCTTTTACGTCTGAAATATAATTGAAAAATAAAGCCCTTTTCTAACCAGAACTAACATAGACTAGAGCCTTAGGGCTTTTGAATTTGACTAAATTGTTTTTAGAAGTTATAAACAACATTTTAACAACGTATTAGAAAAAACCCGGGGAATATTTAATTACACTTTAAAAAAATATATATTTTCTACCATCTCAAAAATTATAAAAATTTTGTTAACAACTTCTATGTAGGGATAGTTTAGACAAATTCAAAAGCCCTAAGTTCTAGTCGGTCATGGTTAGTTTTGGTTAGCAAAGCGGCTTTTTATTTTCCCCAATTATATATCAGACGTAAAAATGCGGAGACGTATTAGAAAAGACCCATGATTTGCTCTTTTTACATTAAATGCATTATTTAGAAAAGGCCTACTTTTTAAATAACGCGCCGAGTCTCTGTATAATAAATACCAATTTTTTTCTAGGTAACCACAACATACCGGTATCATACTGGTATCACAGCATAACTAACAGAAAGTAGCACCCTTTCATGAATTGACGGGAAAGTACGGTCATTTTTCTTGCGGAAGTTCAGCCAACGTTTTGCTAAGATTATAATCTGTCTGCTTTATTTGAATTGTAATCGTTTTTTCGTGTTTTCTATTTAAAAATATCAAAAGCGCCACCAGGGAGAGATCGTGCTGCCTGTTAGCTATGCTGTGCACAAGTAAATATGTAACATGGTAAGCTAGCAAAAATTTGCTTAACACAATAAAAAATGTCGTTGAGACTTATTTCATTGTGTTATTTATTTCTTTCGGCCTTTTTAGGTTAAAAAACTAATCCGAAAGCTGTTTTAAAATTAGTAAGTGAGCATTACATGAATTCTAGCAATAATTCTACTGAAATTTATTGTAAGTATCAAATAAAAATAAATGTACTATTAACAAAAATTCTATGATAATTTTCATCAAAATTTTGGTGATAATTTTCGCTATAAATTTCACTAGAATTCTTTTATATAATATAAAACGGTTCTAAAATACTACCTAAATTCAGTAAGTCTTTGAGCATAGTTAAGATGCGAGTAAATAATTGAGTTAAGGTCCTCATTTGTCTCTTTGCTGGTTATTCGTAAAGACTGAAGCTCTGAACATTTTAGAAATACCTAAAAATATTAAAATCATGTTTTTAGTATGGGCTTTCTGGAGTTAGTAAAAGAAGGTCTAGCCTCTTGCTACAGGGTGTCCCAAAAGTATTGGGACACAGGCAATAGCAGATTCCTTTGGTCGAAATAATGCAATAAACGTAAACTTGCCTTATTACAATGTTGATAATAACTAAGATACAGGGTGTCAAACTTTTAATTTTTTTTCGTTTGTTCGTAATAGTTTTTTCACTAAAAGACATAGCGATACAAAAATTGGAGATTTGGGGGTTCTTTAAGGCGAGAAATTCAAATTTGTCCACTCTTTTTTGATGAGGGAGCCAGCTACAGCCTACCCCACTTTTTTAGATGGCATAACTTTTTTAAGCTTAGTATATTGACCTGTTTATTAAAAAAGAAGTTACTATAATTCCCGCTGCGTCAAAAATGTATACTTCATTTGGGTCTCTAGGAGCAACTGTTTTCGAGATAAACGCACTTTAAAGGACCCCGCAATTTTCCCATGGAAAATGGGTTTCGGCTAATTGTTTTCAAACTTTGCAAAGTAATAGTTTTCAACACGTTAATTAAAAGTCTCCACGTGCACAAAACCCAAAAACCCCTCTAAACCGCCCAAAATCAGCCTTAAAAGTCACTGGGGGTTTGGGGACCTTTAAGGGTGATTTTGGGGGGGTTAGAGGGGTTTTTGGATTTTGTGCCCATGAAGACCTTTAATCAGCAGCTTGTTAAAAACTATTACTTGTAAAGTTTGAAAACAATTGGCCGAAACCAATTTTCCATAGGAAATTATAGTAGGTAACTTCATTTTTAATAAACAGGTCAATATAGTAATCCTAAAAAAAGTTATGCTATCTAAAACAAGTGCGGTAGGCCGTAGCTGGCGCCCTCTACTAGCAACATCAAAGCATGGACAAATTTGAATTTCTCGCCTCAAAGAACCCCTAAATCCCCAATTTTGTACCGCTATGTCATTTAGTTAAGAAATTATTACAAAAAACGAAAACAAAATTATAAGTTTGACACCCTGTATCTTAGTTATTATCAACTTTGGAATAAGGCAAGGTTACGTTAATTGCATTATTTTAACCTAATAGGATTACGTTAATTTTTTTAAAGTCTTTTATTTCGTTTATTTTATTTTTTTTTTTTTTAATTAATTTAACAAATGAAATTTTTTAAATTTCTGATAATTTAAAAAAATATATAACATACGCACATATATCAGATGCATTATTATTAATAAACCTATATTACACAAAAGGGCAGGCTTTCGTCGTGAATTTGGAACAAATGACCACCTCCAAAGCGTCAAAACACTTATAGAAAAGACAATCGAATAACCTTTGGTAATAACATTCGTAGACTTCCACAAAGCCGTCGATACAATAGAGCTAAATGCATTGTGGAATGCACTTCAGGAATGTAGAGTCGACTACCGATATACCAAACTCATCCATAATATCTATAAAAATGCAACAATGACCGTAAAACTACATGAAAATACCAACCTCATAACTATTGAACGTGGTGTTTGGCAAGGCGACACGATGCCACCAAAGCTGTTTATTACAGTCATGAAGAGTGCATTAAAACAATTGGACTGGAGTCAGAGAGGTATAAATATAGATGGCAAGAACCTAAACAACTTACGTTTTGCAGATGATATAGTGCTATTCTCGGTCAATCTAGAAGAAACTGCGACTGATGTTGCAGGACCTGCAAGAGGTTTGTGGAAAAGTCGGTCTGAATATCAATATGTCAAAAACAAAATTCATGACAAACCTTGTTCCCAGCTGTGGCTTGAGGATTGGCGGAGCTGAAATTCAAATGTTAGGTAGATATGTGTACCTTGGCCATGAGGTTAGCATCTCAAGGGATAACCAGACTTGCGAACTAAAGAGAAGGCTCACTCTCTCATAAACAGCTTTTGGAAGACTTAAAGACGTTTTTAAGAGTGACATTCCCGTCAATCTAAAAAGAAGGGTTTTCGATCAGTGCGTGCTGCTAGTAATGACATACGGCTCAGAAACCCTAACACTAACAACAGCAACAGCTAAAAAACTTAGAGTTGCACAGCGGAAGATGAAAACATCCATGCTTGGTGTGACCTTAAAGGACCACATAAGAAACGAGGATTTGCGCAGAAGAATCGGTGTCAGTGATGTCGTTGGAGCTATTGCGAAGCTTAAGTGGAACTGGGCCGGCCACGTTGCAAGGATGCGGGATGATCGGTGGGAAAAGAGGCTTCTTGAGTGGAGACTTAGAACCGACAAGCAAAGTAGAGGAAGAACGCCTACGCGTTGGTCGGACGATATTAAGAAGATCTGCAGCAACTGGATACAAACAGCACAAAATCGATTGGAATGGAAAATGATTGGGGAGGCCTATGTTCAACAATGGACACAGAGGGCTGAATGATGATGCTGATGAAACAAAAAAACTTACATCCTTAAAAAAGTTCCATTTACATATGCAGGAATTTCCAATGTCAGTTTTTTGATATATTTAAAGTTGCTTATAAGTTCGTAAGCTCCAATAATGGCGGAACTGTAGCTAAAATATTAGAAATTTTCATCCCAAGTTACCAAACTTTTAGATCGTAACTCACCAAGGTATCTTTATGGATTCAGGTTCTATATCTCTCGGCTCTGAGCTAAAAAGTACTTGAATATAAATAAAAACAACAACCGTAACAATTATTAGGTTATACCTACTTTAAGCAAGTTACGATTTCCAACTCCGACAGGTGAGGGCAATTATTCATTATATGCCTGAAAACATTTTTCTTTTCATTTTTTTCCAAGTTTTCCTCTAAAATATTAAATTTTCTAAATATTAAACTTTTAATTAGGATTTCAATGTTACCCTGTAGTATGCACAACGTTAGACAGAGTTTCTTTAAGCCTCTAGCATGTTTCGATAATAAAATATCTATGACCGAATTGACAAATGTCGGATTACAAGCTCTAGTATGATAAAACGTCAATTCGTTAAACTCGATATATTTCATCGTTTTTGTGTTATAGATATCCTGAAAAAACACAATAATTAGATTTTGTCATGTTTTGCACCTTTTAATTTTTGTAAAATTGTAATTTTCCGACCTTCTAACGTCACCCTGTTTTGATATTACTTTTACTGTATACTAATATAAATTGATACTACTTAAAATTAGTGGCGGATCTACGATTTTCGAACTTTTTTTTGTGCTCCCCAGAGAAAAATCTAAGTTTGAAAAGCGAATTTGATCAGATGTTAGCGTCAAATTCCGTATGTTGCAAAATTATCTATATTTTTCTAAAAATCATAGCCCACTGAATTTATTCACTCAACAATTTTGTTATGCAAATAATTCAAATGCCTCTAATTTCAAGAAAAATGCAGATATTTTTACGAAATTTGGAATTTCGTGATAAAATTTGGTCATATTCACGAAAAAAAAACTACAAATAGGGGATTTGCTTTCAAAAGTCCGATTTTTTCCTGGGGAGGGCAGCTAAAAAAATCAGCTTATTTCGCAAATTCCAACATCAGTTTTTTTTTACCAAAGTGTTCCCCATTGAGGCCAATAGCATCTGGTATAAAATTGGTGTGGGTCCATGTATCACTTTTTACATAAAAAATTAAAAGTTCAACATCCGCCACTGTTTAAATTTTTTAAAGATAGAATTTTACAATAAATGTTTTATCATCAATATACAGGGTGTCCCAGAATATGTGGGCAATCTCTCGGAATCTAATAGAAAACCTAAAAATATTATGACAAGTTCCCATGAACTTTTTTCCTATGACCCTCCCCTACGGAGATACAGGTACATAAAGTACACTAAAAAATGCTTCTTTATACATAGTACATTTGCGCCAAATTTCATTAAAATATCTAAAGTAGTATTACATATATTAATAAATGACTTATTTTTATAAATTTTACCACCCTCTTTAAATTAAGATTTTAAATGTTTTAATTTTCTTTTAAAATAAAAATTTAAAAAAGTGGGGTTTTTGAAAAAATTTTTTTTTTTTTTAAAGTAAAAAAATTTTTTTAAAAAAAATTTTATTTTTTTATTATTTTTAAAATACAAAAAAATTATAAGTAAAAAATTTTAAATTCCCTTTTTTTAAAGGAACCCCCCATTTTATCCTAACAAAATTTTTTTTTTAAAAATATATAATTATATATTTTTAATTTTTAATATTTAATTAAATTATAAATAAATTAAAAAAATTTATATTTATAAAAAATAAAAATTTTTTTTTAATTTATTTTATAAATATATTATATTTATAAATTAATTTATATTTTAATATTAAAATTATTTATATTTTTTTTTATATTATTAAAAAAAAAAATTATTTTTTTTTAAATTATAAAAAAAATATTTAAAATAATAAATTATAAATTTATAAAATAAAATTTTATTTTTTTTTTTTTATATTTTAATTTTTTTAATTTATTTATTAAAAATAAAATATTAAAAATTTTTTAAAAATATAATTTTTTTTTAAATAAAAAATAATTTTTTTATATAATATAATTTATTTAAAAAATTAAATTTTTTTTTTTTTTTTAATATATATTTTTAATATTTAAAAAAAAATTTAAAAAATTTTTTTTATAAAAATTTTTTTTATTTAAAAATAAATAAAAATAAATAAATAAAAAAATAAAAAAAATTATAATTAAAAAAATTTAAAATATATTTTATTTTAAAAATTATTTTTTTTAATAAATATTTTTTTATTAAAAATTTTAAATATAAAATAATATTTTTTTTTATAATTTTAAAAATTTTTTTTTTATAATATTTTTAAATAAAATAAAATATATTTAATTTATTTTAAAAATTATTATAAATAAATTAAAAAAAAATAAAAATTTAAAAATTTTTTTTTAAAAATTAATAATATTATAAATTAAAAAAAAAAAATTTTTAATTAATAAAATAATATTTTTAATATTTAATTTTTTTTAAAATATTTATTAAATTTATAAATTTTTAAAAAATAAAAATTTTTATTAAATTTTTTTTTAAAAAAAATTATTTATAAAAAAATTAAAAATTTATATTTAAATTTAAAAATATTTTATTATTTTAATAAATATATTTATTATTTTATTAATTAAAATAATAATTTTATTTTTTTTAAATTTTTTTTTTTTTTAAATTTTTTTTTTTTTTAAAAAAAAAATATATATATATATATATATATATATATATATATATATATATATATATATATATATATATATATATATATATATATATATATATATATATATATATATATATATATATATATATATATATATATATATATATATATATATATATATATATATATATATATATATATATATATATATATATATATATATATACATTTAATTAATTATTACAAATAATTTTTAAAACTACATGGCGTTTCAGTTAGAAAAGACTGAATAATATCCCAAGATTTAACAGTTCTACTTTCAAATACTTCAGACAATGAAGTTCTTCTTAAAGTTAATATTTGAGGCAGTGGTGTTTTAACTAAAAATTAAAAATATTAAATAATAACATATATTTCTAATTATATTATTATCTAATATAGATAATTACCATAACATAAAGTTGTAACATTACTGCGTTGTCTTCCGAAAATTTTTACCAAACCAAATGGCTTATAATCCAAAAGTGAGAGGCTAGTTTTAGATTTAATAACCAATTTGTTTAGATTTCTTAAATTACACACAATGTAATCATATCTTAACGGTTGGGATTCTATTTCATCTGCATCGTACACCTAAAAAGATTAATCGATTGTTCTTACTAAAATCTGTTCATTTTCGTTTAAGAATGACGAAAGCAAAAACAAGTGAACAAAAATGTATTGTACAAAAGGAATATTTTTTTATTTGTTTTTGCTAACGTCATACTTAAGCAAAAATGAACAAATTTTCGAAATATTTTTAATAAAGCATTTGCAGAACATGTCGTAACGAGGTTGCATCAGTGTACTCATGTATAGTCTGTCTCAAAGTATATCGCTATGGCTTTCAACGGACAATACCCCAATAAACCTTTAACGATTTTATTACCTATTGTTATTGGGTAAACCCATTATTTTATAATGGCAGGGGTGGGCCAGGTATTTCTTAAGTATTGACCATTAGGGATATAAATATTTCGGCTAATATTTTAGTGGCAGTGTTGAATATCCGTTTTTACTGTACGTTTCGAAATAGTATATTATATTATAAGGATAAGCACTTTTAGTCCGTATGATATATACTATTTTTTCTTCAACCAAGTTAAAATTAATACATTTAGTTATTCAAAAAAGCTCAAATGCAATTGCTTTTAATACTAGGATTAAAAGTAGACTTTTATCCTAGATTAAAATTTAACAACGAGCACATTTTTGTACGTTATGAAATTGATAGCTTTGCACCTAAAAATAGTACAAAAATGTCAACATTTTTTGACGGTTGAGAAAAAGTTCTTTGAAAATATAACTATGTCGCGTAAAATCATTTTCATTAGATGCAAAACGGTTTGAAAAATGTGTATGAAACTTTAAGCTAGAGGACTAATTAAACAAGAAGCTAAATTCATACAATTAAAAAAAATATGTATGTGATAATTTGCCTGAACAGGCTGGGCATACTGTCTTACGTCTTTCTCCGTTTCACTGTATGTTTAACCCCATAGAACATTAAATTTGTGGAACCAAGTAAAATAAAAAATCAGAGCAAAAAATGTTACACCTACTTTATATCCCAGTGTTATAAATTTGATAAAAAATGTAATTACCAATATACCAGTTGAGAGCTGGAAAAATTCAGTACAGCATTTTATAAAAATTAAGGACTCTTATATTTCTATACAAAACAACATAAATCCTATTGTAATTAATCTCAATGATGACTCTGATAGTGAAACAAATTAGATTTAGATATTTAGATTAAAAAAGTAATTATGTATAGATAATCAGTTATAAATGTATTAAAACTTTGCATATATTTAATTTCTTAATGTAATTTTAAGATTATACCTACCTAAATAAACAATAAATAATAAATCTTTATATTATTAGAGTCCGTCCCTAATGTTCTGTCCTTTAATACCTACTGATCCGCAGTTTTATTGTTGTCGGCAGGTATAATCCATAAATGAAGGCAAAAGCTAACACGGTATACTGTGAGACAAACTATAACATAAAGCTTGATTTTTGAGGTTTATAATGTAAAGGGCAACAAAGAAAAAGGTTGTTCATGGTTAACGTGCTCCAGTAATTTTTTACAATGGAAAAATATATAAATAAGGACTTTTAAGGTTCAGTAAAATTATATTAAATAATAAAATGTTTTTCAAACCATAAAATTGTTTTATTAAACGACAAAACCTTTTCAAAAACCTAGTAAATGTTTTCAAGTAAGTATATTTTCTATTTTTATATAATTTCATAAAAATAATTATTTTATTATAGTACTTAAAACAATTCAATTTTATAAAGAATTAAACCTTTTTATGTCTTTTCATGTTTTTTGTTACTATTATTGCGAGAGCAGACTAGCTCCTCCATAATAATCTCTAAAAAAAAAAAAAAGTATAATTTTTTAAAATAATATATAAACATCTTTATTCTGGAGAAAAGCCAAATAATTTTTCTTTTAATTTGATACTCCCAGAAATCAAAATAAACTATAAAAAACCTATCTATATGGCTAAAAGTTTTATTTACTTTTTTTATACATATTTTTTTAAATATTAAAGGTACCTACACGTGTACCTTCACCAGTAACTATTTTTTAAAAAAGTCATGTCAGAAGTCAATGTCAGTTAACAAAACACAATTTTTTAGTTTCTTATCTGTTTTAAGTAATATAATCAAATAATTTATGTGCTACATCCGTCCGTCAATAACCAATAAATTTGAAATAACATATGTATCTTATAACGGGTTGCCAATGTTTTCAAGTAAGTTTATTTTCCATTTTTATATAATTTATAAAAATAATTATTCTATTATAGTACTTAAAACAAATCAATTTTATAAAGAATTAAACCTTCTTATGTCTTTTCATGTTTTTTGTTACTATTATTGCGAGAGCAGACTAGCTCTCCATAATAATATCTATAAAAAAAAGTATATTTTGTAACTAGTAAATGCTCTTTTACAACTTATAATTAATTATTTAATTATTGGTACATTTGATAAATCTTACCCATAGTTCATTGAGTTTTCGTAACTCATTAAAAAACATGTAATATATCCTTCGAAAATCTGCCTTGTGTTTGGAAACAAACTTTATACATAATGCTTTTAGGCATGCCAAGTTATTTCTATATCCTTCACGAGGAGATGCAAATTGGTCTGCTTCTACTGATACTGCTAATTTTTTGAGCTAAAATAATGCTTTTAAGGTAAACGAAAAAAAAGGCCGCAAAAAAATTGGTTTTTTAGTTTTTAATAAAGTGCAACGTACACGAAATTTTGGTTTGATCATAAACTTGTACCGTACAGAAAATGTTTATCGCGTAGCGTTGGGGAAAAATATTTTAGGTAAAAGTGGTCAAGAGAAATAGCTGGAAATTATTTTCAAGTTTTTGTAATGGCCGCTAAGGGGCGTAACTGCAATCTTGAATCTAAAAAAGTGTTTGTTTGTGTGAATTTTGCTATATTAACCTGACAAAAAAATATCTGATCTTTAAAGTCGAGCATAATAACCTTTTTTGTTTAACAATTTTTGCTGTATCTCTAAAAATAAAGTGGTGGAGGGTATTTAAAGGTTATCGTAAAAAACACTCTGTATCTTCTAAAGGGCTAAGCCGATTTTAACAAGCTTAGGATGGTTGAAAAGAGCTATTCTTGGATTATAAATTTTATAATATCTGAAGTTTTGTTGGTTTTACATGTCGCCGCTAGAGGGCTTTTTTCAACATTCCGACAGAAATGGTCATTTTCTCAAAAAAATTAAATGCATTGGTATGATTTTTTTTATAAAAAGTAGCTAAATGATGCTTAAACAAGCTCGCGAAAACTGTATCTCGATATCTTGTTCCTTACCTAAAATTTATGGCAAAGAAAATTTAATACGTCAATTTCTCAGAAACTATAAAAGCTACAAGAAATTTTATATGACATAAATTATGTATTTTTAACGGAACTCTTAATTTAGGTTATATAATCTTTTGGCCTAAATGCAATAGAAGATATCGAGATACGGTTTCCGCGAGCTTGTTTAGGCATTATTTAGCTACTTTTTTATGAAAAAAAAAATTATACCAATGCATTTAATTTTGTTGAGAAAATTAACCATATCTGTGGGAATATCAAAAAACCCCTCTAGCAGCGGCATGTGAATCTAACACAACTTCAAATATTATAACATTTATAGCCCAAGAAAAGTTCCTGTCTACTAGTCTAAGCTTGTTAAAATCGGCTTAGCCATTTTGAAGATACAGAGTGTTTTTTATGGAAACCTTTAAATACCCTCCACCACTTTATTTTTAGAGATACAGCAAAAATTGTCGAACAAAAAGGGTTCAAATTATGCTCGACTTTAGAGGTTAGGTATTTTTTTGTTAGGTTAATATAGCAAAATTCACAGAAACATCACTTTTTTAGATTCAAGATTGCAGTTGCGCCCCCTAGCGACCATTTCAGAAACTTGAAAATAATTTTCATCTAATTCTCTTGACCACTTTTACTGAAAATATTTTTTCCTCAACGCTGTGCGATAAACATTTTCTGAGATACAGCCGGCGTTCTTTCTTATTTGGACACCCGGTACAAAAAGCAAAAATATTGTTCTATGGTCAATAGCCTACCCTTTTATCGTAAAAATTTTGTTTACTATTTGACATAGGTACGTAAAGTTTAATTTAAAGGTTTTATGTTTCTTTGAATTTTTTAAAAAACGTCATGTTTTATTTTTTATTAAATAAATAAAATTCAAGACGATACTTATTGTTGTATAATCATTGCCTACCTTTTTATATAAAATAACATCGTCATCTCTCATTCCTAGCTTTGTATCTAAAGCACATAATTCTTCTAGATTTACAAGCAATACGATTAAATTTCGAATATCTTCGAGTTTTATCCAATATAATTTATTTATATTTAAACATTTTATATGGTTGTATCCAACATTTAAAGAGATAAAATCACAAATATTTTCCTTAAAAAAATCGTAGCAACCACCCAAGTCAAAATTCCTAAAAAAAAAACAACAATTTGTTAAGTTTATTTTAGGTATTTATTAGTGTATTTACGAAATTGTCAATGCAAGATTTAATTTAATTTAAAATACATCCGGGTCTGGTAAAGAAAACCACCTACAGAATTGTACGATTTTTAAAGTTGAATTCCCTTGAATAAAATTATTTGAGGCAAAAAAATGCGGATGAAGTAGTTTTCACTAAGAAAATCGCAATTGAAATTATGAAAATTGGTCATTATTTGACATTTTATTTTAAATATTTACGTTTTTCGTGTAACAAATACATGCGCCGCTACAAGACGTTTACAGTGTTGCCAAACGGAATTATTATTAATTTATAATAAAACACTTTGCCATTACGTTAGATTATTTTCATTAAATCAAAAGTATCTGAAATTTCAGTAATTGGTAAAAATAAAAAGTCGCTTTAACTAACTATGACCGACCAGAACGGCGCATTTATGATAAAGAAAATTTACAATTTAACGAGGAAAACCTAACCAGGAACTAACTAACCAGAACTAGGTAATAGTTTAGAAATTGGGTAATTTTTTACAAGTGGGGTCAACCCTATTTTTGGCCATATCTAGGTGAAAAATTAACATTTTTTTTTATTCTTCTTGATTTTATAGCGCATTTTTGATAAAAAATGTCGTGAAAGGGAAAAATAAAGATTTTGATAGCTTTTTTGCCTTTAAAAGTTAAAAGAATATTGGTTTTCATATTTTTGGATAAAATTTCTATTTTATCTTTTTTTGATATATTTTTTTGAAAAATACATAAAAGAAAAACGAAGAATTAGAAAAAAAGATTAAAAAAGTTAGTTTTTTAACTAAAAAATCAACGTTGAAATTTAAAAAAATCGGTCTCGCGACTACATAGCGGCGACAATATTGGGTTTCATGTTTTTGGATAAAATTTCTATTTTATCTTTTTTGATATTTTTAATATATATTTTTTTGAAAAATACATAAAAAAACGAACAATTTGAAAAAACTAACCACAACTGACCAAACTCATTTTGACATCAATTTTTTTTTTATTCTTTGTTTTTAAACGTAAATTGCAAAAAAAAAACAATAAGCTTAAAGGCAATGAGAATAAAAGGTATTTAAGATTATTTGCAAAAATAACGGGTTTTCAACTTTCAAAGTTGATTTTGTAATTGAAATATTAATTTTTTGATATTTTCGCTATCATCACCATAAATAAATCCGCCGTAAAAACAGAATTAAAAAAAATATATGATGATCCATCAATTCATCTATTTTTTATGGCCAAAAAAATTGACCCCTTTGTAAATAATTACCAGAAGTTGTTGTTTGTTAGTTCTGGTTAGTTTTTTCTATATAAAAAACTTTATTTCTGTTAAACAACCTTCAATAATAACACATTATTAGAAAACATCTGACAACATTGCTTATTCAAGCAGAGACACGTCAAGAACGGCAACGTATCATTTTTTTTATATGGAAAATAAAGAAATTAGTTTATTTTGTGATAATAGGTAAAAAATTTTTTATTGTTTCAGAAAAATAAAAAAAAATTATATTAAATTAATAAAAAATTAAAGCTCGGATTATAGGCAGAATAAATTGTGAAAATAGGCGCCTTTTTTAGGCGTTTTTATCAATAAAAGGCAGGTAATAGAGAAAAATAGGCAGGTAATCGAAAAAATAGGCAGTTTTTAAATAAAACAATATCTATATACTA
Source organism: Listronotus oregonensis (assembly GCA_019359885.1). Lineage (NCBI taxonomy): Eukaryota > Metazoa > Arthropoda > Insecta > Coleoptera > Curculionidae > Listronotus > Listronotus oregonensis. The sequence goes on from JAHBCN010000218.1 coordinate 71,625, forward strand.
ACAGTGGTATTTATTATTAATTACTTTTATACAAAAGAAAACTGTAAATGCACCTTTAACAATATAATATTTCATATGTTTTTATATCATTAAAAATAAAAATAAATAGAAAAAAAATACAAAGAACAAGAAACATTCTGATTAAAGCATAAAATTAATTTTTTTTCGAAATTTTAAATAAGAAATGATTGCCTTTTATCAGACAAAAGGTTTTTATAAGCAGAAAAACTACGTTTTACGTCTACGGACGTAATTGGAGCGTTTCAAGTTAGATATTAAGGTATGTTTCCTTCCACGCGGCCGCCGCATGCGGCTAACGCACTACGTTAGCCGCAAAGCACTCCTACTCATGTTTTTAAATGTGCCTGGTTTGTTCCGAGCGGCCGTCGTATGCTGTCAACGACTGCGATTGATGCGACTGGACTGCTGAAGAAGCAGTCGTGTGTGCGTCTGATATTTTGTTTGTGTTGTTCTGTGTGGAATGTCCGTTTTTTTTTAATTGTGGAAATTTGAAACTTTATTTTTTAAATGACGTTCTGGATTTTTTATTACATATTTTAAGACCTTTTAAGATCCCAAATCCAATGATGCACTCATTCGAAAAAATCAGTTTAATGTTTTCCCAAGATCCTGCCAAAAATGTATTGACTGACTCTCTAATATATGGTTTCTTATGAAAATTGCCATTAATATAAATTTTTGAATAAGTGCAATACATTATTGGTTTTGGGAACTTAATAGCTCCTAAAATACATAATAAAAAAATCCAGGGCCGTATTAAAAAAAAAACAGTTGATGATGGCAGCTTAAAGACGAAACGTCGGTGTATAAATCTAATAACACTATCTTGTAGAACAGAAAAAGAAGCAATGGAAATGTAAAAGTGATTTTGTTAATCCATTCAAATAAATTAAAAAAAAACAAAAATAGCGAATAATGGGTTTTTTTTTCCAAAAGTATGTATTCGAAAATTTTAAAGTTCTAAGGTGGCCTTTTTGATTAGCATCAAATTGCGCAACTTTGCCTTCATTTAACCGACCTCGTATCTTTTCAACTTTCCGAGATCCTAGTGATAAGACTCGAATTTGGTACACCCTGTACAGATTTACCTTAATACAATGGCTAATTTTTCCTCTGGGGTTATTGGATATTCAACTCTGTTGTATGGCTCAGACTTTATATCGTCTTTTAATAAGTCCAGAATAAAACTAAACTGTGCTTTATTCAGTCTAAAATATTTTCTAAGTTTTACTTCATCCTGTTGCAGATGTCGATTTATTGATGTAGTATAACAACCCTCATCGCGTCTTTGCTGAAATATTGGATTTATAGGGGCATTACTATGTTTCAGGTTGGCTAATTGTAATAGTATTTCGTCATCCTCTTTTTCTAAATATATTGCTAGATCATCCATCACGACTCTTACCAAAGATTATTTCCTTTACACTAATAATTTTGCTATCGCGAGTTTGAGCCGCGGTCCTAGGTATGTTTCCTACCACGCGGCCGCCGCATGCGGCTAACGCACTACGTTAGCCACAAAGCACTCCTTTTCATGTTTTTAAATGTGCCTGGGTTGTTCCGAGCGGCCGTCGTATGCGTCCACCGTCAACGACTGCGATTGATGCGACTGGACTGCTGAAGAAGCAGTGTAGCCGCAGTCGTGTGTGCGTTTGATATTTTGTTGGGGTTGTTTTGTGTGGAATGTCCTGTGTTTTTTAATTTTTGAAAATTAAAACTTTGTTTTTTAAATGAGGTACTGGATTTTTTATTACGTATTTTAAGAGCTTTTAATGTTTCGCACTTATTTGAAAAAATCAGTTTTCGCAAGATCCTCCCAAAAATATATTGTCTGACTCTCTCTAACATATGGTTTCTTATGAAAATTGCCATTAATATAGATTTTTCGAATAAGTGCAATACATTATTGGTTTTGGGAAGTTAATAGCTCCTAAAATACATAATAAAAAAAACCAGGGCCGTATTTAAAAAAAACAGTTGATGATGGCAGCTCAAAGACGAAACCTCGGTGTATAAATCTAATAACACTATCTTGTAGAACAAAAAACGTAGCAATGGGAATGTAAAAGTTATTTTGTTACATCCATTCAAATAAAGTCATAAAAAAATAAAAACGAAATCGCGAATAATCGGTTTTTTCCAAAAGTATGTATTCGAAATTTTTAAAGATCTAAGGTGGCATTTTGATTAGCATCAAATTGCGCGACTTTGCCTTCATTTAACCGACCTCGTATCTCTTCAAGTTTTCGAGATCCTAATGATAAGACTCGAATTTGGGACACACTGTACAGATTTACCTTAATACAATGGCTAATTTTTTCTCTGGGTTTATTGGATATTCAACTCTGTTGTATGACACGGACTTTATATCGTCTTTTATTAAGTCAAAAATAAAACTAAACTGTGCTTTATTCAGTCTAAAATATTTTTTAAATTTTACTTCATCCTGTTGCAGATGTTGATTTATTAATATAGTATAACAACCATCATCGCGTCTTTGCTGAAATATTGGATTTATGGGGGCTTTGCTATGTTACAGGTTGGCTAATTGTAATAGTATTTCGTCATCCTCTTTTTCTTCTAATAATAAATATATTGCTAGATCATCCATCACTACTCTTACCAAAGATTATTCCCTTTACACTAATAATTTTGCTATCGCGAGTTTAAGCCGCGGTCCTAAGAAACCACCTGATTAAACGGCGGCCGCATGCGTTAGTCGCATTGCGTTAGTCGTATGCGACGGCCGCGTGGAAAGAATCACACCTTAAGAAACCACCTAATTAAACGGCGGCCGTATGCGTTAGTCGCATTGCGTTAGTCGTATGCGACGGCCGCGTGGAAGGAACCACACCTTTATGTCAGGTCTAATGTCTGATAGCTGGTCTGAAAATTCACCACTTAAAACTTTTGATACTTGTACTAAAATTTGAAATCCCCAATTTTTTTGTAAAACTTCTTTTAATTTTTTATAAATTATTGAACCGACTTTACTTTTAGCTGACTCAATTGCTTTCTCTAGTTGCGTAACTAAATTGGTAGATTCATCCAAGGGCAAGCCCTGCGATTCTAGTTTTAAAATAGTTGAAGTTAATAAAGCGTAATTATTATAAATATAAGCTAACTGGTGCGCAGTTTGCGTATTAGCTAAAACAGATTTACATTCTTTAATTGCATTTGAAGTTTCGTCGTCAAACATAAATATAATTTTTTTTAAATCTTCATAATGTTTAAAATAAAAGAATGCAGCTTCTAACCATATAGGCTATTTTTGGCAACCAGTAACAAAACAGGCAAACTATAAAGAAAAAAGGCAAAAATAGGCAAAAAGGCAAAAAAGGCATTTTGCCTAAAATCCGAGCCTTAATAATAATTATAATAATATGATAATTATATCAAAATATTGCTGTTTAAAAAATACGTTAAAGTTCAACAAACCCAGGCCTCCCTAGGCTTTCAAATAATGACCAATTTTTATAATTTCAATTGCAATTTTCTTGGTAAAAACTACTTCATCAACAATTTTTCTTGTCTCAAATAATATTATTCAAAGTATATTTTACATTGCAACTTTAAAAATCGTTCAATTCTGTGGGTGGTTTTCTTTACCAGACCCCATGTCTCTTCTTTCTTAGTTGTTTGCGAGGTAATGGAAAAATTTATTAGTCCCCACATTTTAAAATCTTAAAAAAAAAACAAAATTATGCAGGACAGACAGTACGAAGTATGTTACAAAAGATCCACAACAAGTCTTCTTTAATTTATTGTCTCAGATAACTCGAAAAAGTCCCTTAGGTTCTGTGGTGAATCCCATATCGTTGCTCTTGACATATCCATGGTTGACAAGGTCTGGCTTGCTGCACTCCTTCACCAAACTTCCTTGCTACGGTCTTCCAACTAAATTTTATTTTAAATAGTTATCCGACTCTTACCCATAGACGAGCTGTAGGGGATTCACCACTTTTTATTGGTAGTTGCACGGCTTCTGCTTCAAGGAGTTAACCAATCTAATTTCTCTTCTAGCAGCTCTTAACAGAGCAACACGTAGTGCAACTCATGCATCCCTTTATAGTCCAAATTGAGTAGCCCCGAACTTCCCATTTTGTTAGTTTGGTTATCCCTAGAGTTTCTAGACTGGGGAAAATTATGTTTCCTGCAAAGTTTTTCCCTTCAAACCTCGAAGTTATTAAAAAAACACCATCTTGTTGAACAAAAATGAAGCGCCCTGTATCTCAAAACTGAATCGTTTGACGACACATTTTTATAGATTTCTTTTTCTATATAATTTTTTTTATCAATTGTGAAAACTTGTCATCAGAGACCTGACCCACCCTGTATATACATTTTATTTTAACCCCTAACATTCAAGATGTTTCCCCTTACAGAAAAGATAATATTACGAAATAGACTTGATAAGACTACAGAAAAAATGTCAAAATAATTTGACGTCTATACATATTGTTTACATCTTTTTTAAAATTTATTTTCAGCTGCAGTATCAACCTTGAAAAGCTTTTAGCTTAATTTTTTTAAACACCCTAAATATTTTTTAGTCAAATTATATTTCGGTTATTAAAGAAAACTTTGTAACATTCAACTTTCTACAGCTCGAAATTTGTTAAAACGAAATTATTATCCGCGAATATACATATTTTTTTCGAAAACTTACATCACAATATGTTTGTCCCGTAAAAAGTGCTCAAACTCATCAGAACTCTTACAAAAATTAATTAAATCGAAAGCTGCTAAATGTCGCACTATCTGCTCCCATATTTCAGCCGGAAAAATTTCCATGTTTTCCGTTAAATGTATAACCTAAATCAAATCAAAACTTCTTATACGAACGCTTTAATGCACTTACTAAAAATTCAGTGTCTATTTTTGTTTGGACCGTTTTAGAACAGTTTATGTTCTGGATCGCTCGCCCACTGAATATAATAAGGACGCGTAACATATTTTAAATAACTTTATTTGCCAGGATGTAGTTTCTGGTTACAAGGAAACTACTTCTAGACGAAACTTTATCTGTCGGAAAACAAACGTTATTGGATGTACAGTGACGGTCCATTAAATCTTGGGCAAAAAATTTGTCAAATTTTGACTTTTCTGCCAATTTTTGTAAATCGCTCTTTTTTAACTTGTTTTACTTTTAATTATTATAAATATAAATAAAGCAAAAGGTAAAAGAAAATATTTATATCTTATAAAAACTAACATACACCAAGTCCACCCCCAAACATTTACCGAAAATCGCCCATACTTCTGTCCTTTTGTAATCGATCAAATCTTTCTAGCTGCATCCTTAAGTATCCCTTATATTTTCCCAAAAAATCGGAGGTTCAAAGTAAAATTGTAGAGCAAATCCAATGCGTTGTCCTTTATTTACATTTGTTAAAAACCGTTTTAAGGCTGCCGGGTGGCAGCGCAATTCGAATATTTGCCTTATTCTTCGCCGTGCCGTTCTAACCGATGCCGATGCTGGGAATTTGCTTTCCGTTTTTGCTGTAACTACAGATTCAAATGGTTGGTTTCTCAAAACATTAAGTAAATTATTGTCTTGTTCTTGATTTGATAGTTCGGAGCGACCACTTCCAGCTCTTCTTTCAAGGAGTGTGTTTCCTGCCATTTTTTTTTAACAAAATGAATAGTACTCTTTGGGATGTTAAGCTCTTCCTCCACATCCCTTTCTGGCCAACCTCTCTGCTCAATACAATGAATAATTAATACTTTTTGATCCAAAGTTAAGTTTGGCATTTTAAAAATTATTTTTAGACGCTGTGTATGATGTTTCTTCATTAGGGTTTTCAACAGGTATTTATATTCAGTAGAAGGTGGCATAAGCCTATTTTACGAAAGGGAAAAAGAATTGCCCAAGATTTAATGGCCATTACTGTACGAGGTGGCGGGTGCTGGAAGTTCTTCAAAACAATGTATTTAACATGAAAGGGCGGAAATACTTGTTAAATAATCAAATTGTAAAAAATATCTTAAAAAATGCATTTTTTTTCTCTCATAACTTTGTAAGTATTTTAGTCCTAGCAAGGAGTTACAGTAAGAGAAAAGTTTCGTAATTAGATTTTCTAGATAGTCAAATGCATTATGCTCGTTGGAAACTAACAATTAACCAAAAAAGGCCCAAACATTTACCGAAAATCGCCCACTACTTCTGTCCTTTTGGGTATATTTTTCATCAAATCGTGTTCCCTGAGGCCTGTATACCTTAAGTATCCCATTGTATATTTTCCAAAAAATCGGAGGTTCCAAGTAAAATTGTAGAGCAAATCCAATGCGTTGTTCTTTATTTACATTTGTTAAAAACGGTTTTAAGGCTGCCGGGTGGCAGCGCAATTCGAATATTTGCCTTATTCTTCGCCGTGCCGTTCTAACCGATGCTGGGAAATTGCTTTCCGTTTTTGCTGTAACTACAGATTTAAATGGTTGGTTTCTCAAAACATTAACTAAATTATTGTCTTGTTCTTGATTCGATAGTTTGGGGCGACCACTTCCAGCTCTTCTCTCAAAGGAGTGTGTTTCCTGCCATTTTTTTTAACATACCTACTCTTTGGAATGTTAAGCTCTTCCGCCACATCCCTTTCTGGCCAACCTCTCTCTCAATATAATGAATAATTAATACTTTTTGATCCAAAGTTAAGAGTGGCATTTTAAAAAATATTTTTAGACGCTGTGTATGATGTTTCTTCATTAGGTTTTTCAACAGGTATTTATATTCAGTAGAAGGTGACATAAGCCTATTTTACGAAAGGGAAAAAGAATTGCCCAAGATTTAATGGCCGTTACTGTACGAGGTGTCGGGTGCTGGAAGTTCTTCAAAACAATGTATTTAACAAGAAAGGACGGAAATACTTTTTAAATAATTAAATTGTAAGAAATATCTTAAAAAATGCCTTTTTTTCTCTCATAACTTTGTAAGTATTTTAGTCCTAGCAAGGAGTTACAGTAAGAGAAAAGTTTCGTAATTAGATTTTCTAGATAGTCAAATGCATTACGCTTGTTGGAAAATAACAATTAACAAAAAAGCGTAGTTTTTGCATGTTTATTGAACCTTTTACAATTAGATTTCTCTGAGGACCTCCATATTCGGCCATACAAAAACAAATTTTGTTAAATTTCAAAAATTATTTAAACAATTTTTTTCTACATTTAAAAAAATAAATGGACTCGTGCTTTTTATAAGCTTTTTTTTCCTATATGAAAACAGATTTAGGTCCCCAAAGGAGACTTAAGTTTTAGCTAAAAATGTAGTACCTAAAAACTCGGAATTGTGAAAAAAATCCAGGATCTTCATAAAGTATCGTAATAGGTCTCAGCACAATGACTTAAGCAAGTACAAAAAGTGATATTTAATTTGCTTAGATAAAAACCCTTTAGTTACCAAATTATCAGGATAATTTAATACTAAAAACATTACGAAACTCCTCGTAAAAAAACACACAAATTGTAGCTTTTTATCCTTTGGCTTAGACTTAAGAGTAAAAATTTCTGTGTTAATTATGTTTTACTTTGTTTTTTATGATAATGGGAGTTAATGATAATTGTAAAAAAATAATTCATATAAATAAATTGCATATAAGGACTGAAAAAATATGTATTTAATTTAAAAACTAAATAAATATTTTGTGTTTAGTAAATTAAATGTTTTATTATATCTTAAACCATTGTTAAATACAAGTTTAGTATTCGACACTTGGATACCAAACTTCGGCCAAAGGAGGTGGGTAAAATTCGGCCTTTTTTCGCCCATCATATTCGTGAAAATTCAAAGTTTTAATCTGGGCCATTTAATTCTATTTATAATAAGTCCAAGTATCTCTATTTACATTTACAATAAATTGGTAAAAAAAATCAGAATGGCAAGTACCAAAAAAAACCTTGAAACTATTATACGATGCGCTTTGTGCACTAACATATTTTTTATCTTTAATAATATACTTAATAAGCTTATAAACTAACATTTATTTATTTTGGTGAGTTAAGCGCATCATAAATTTTTGAAAATAAAAGTCAAAAGACCTGTAAAATGGCAAAAATTCAATAAAAATAGCAAGTTTAAATGTGTTTTTTGGTACTTACCATTCTGATTTTTTAACAATTTCTTTTAGTAGTAAATAAAGATATTTGAACTTATAATAAATATAATAAAATTGTCCAAAATAAATTTTCACCTCTTTTTCAGCTTTTTTTGGCCGAAGCCGAAAATCCCATTTTGGGCGAAAATGGCTGAAGCCGAACCTTCAGTCGGACACTTATAATAACTTACACTCCTGAAATAAATTATCGGGGAATTTTCGGAGGTAATACCCTTAGTGCATTTAATTTTTCCGAAAAAATCGGAAAAACGAGATTACTTAGAAACGAGTGTTCCAATTTTTCCACAGGAAAAATTAGATAGACGAGGGATATTTGGTAAGATTATTTCCTGATTTACTAAACATTTTATTTTAGTTCACATTTTTTTATTAAAACAATGAACAATAATTAATAAGAACAATATAACTTTCAAGCTAGGAAAGGTAATTATTAAACTCATTTAAATTACAATTATATAAAAATTACAATTATTGTAGGGTTACATGAGTATTTAGCCATATCGGTTAAATTGTTTTTAATTATATGCTTTGTAGTAGCACTATTCTCTATTTGCTGTGAGAGTGTCAAACGATTGATGGTGTTGGCTGAAGAAGTGTCATTTTCTGTTATTAGGAGCCCCGAAACTTGTAGATGGTACAATATTTGACGTTCTTAAGCAGGGATGATATTTAATGATGTTGACTGTCCATTTGTAGATACGGTTGGATAGACGCAGCTTTAGAATACCCTGTGATTTTGATGAGTTGCTGCTCGCCTACACCGGCCTTTGCCAGATTAGTAACATCAGTTGATCGCATAAAATGGTTAGATATTTTATCTTCTGTCGTGTTCATACCTGTTTTTTGGGCTGCATCTTTTTGTCCATTTTGACAGTTCATTTCTTCCAACAGGAATGTTTTTAAACCATCCAGTGCTACGATTGGATTGCCATGCTGAATTTGGTGTCAAAAACAATCTATTTGTTGTTATTTTAGACGTTTGTTTGTTTAATTAACAGGGATTTGTACAAACATACCGGACAAAACTCAGGATTTTTTGAATTAGGAACAAGCCACTTGCTATCGCACAGATTTTTTGCACCACCTTGTGCAGTTTTGCTGAATACTGTGTTATACTCGATCCTTCCTGAAACAAGGGATACATAATTTGACTTAAATGTCAAAATATATTTTGTAGTGATTTTAAAGTAGATGTATGTAACTTTTAATTTTTTTGGAAAAGCAAAAGGAATTTTAGTGGTTATATATCGTTTTTGATTTTTTTTTTTACAAAATAGTACAGCTAGCAAATTTTGGGAGCTAAAATGGCCAAACGTGATTTATACAAGGTATGCAAAAAGACATTAAAAAATTGCGAAAACAGATTTTACGCCAAGATAAAAAGTATGCGCACATATTTTGCTTTGATATAAGCGTTTTTTCTGCCAAGTTACCATAAACATTTACAGATTTTGTTGCAAAATTAAAAAGCAATATCTCACCTGTTTTGATTCCATAATTATCAATTTCTTCTTGAAGATGTTCTGTTAAGCAACGAGCCGCTTCTCCGCCTCCAAGCAAGCTCAACTGCTACAATAAAGATAAAATTTACGCTGCAACCCGGTTGGTGTCACCCATAAGGACACCATCTTGTAGTAGTCGTCCATATTTAAAGAAGCTGAACTTGTTTCCTTTTTTCATGTTTCTGGAGATTTCTCCTTTTCGCATTTCAGAGCGTTTCTGCTGGCTTAAAGGTAATGTCGTGGAATGGGTCGAACACGATATTAAATTCTTGAAAATATTTTTCCTGCAGTTTTTTGGCAACGATATTCCACATTACTTTTACACACAGTTCTTTGTAGTCGCGCATGTTCCATATGCCCAGTCCTTGAGGATTAATTACTCCAGACAACAACCTCTAGGCGAGCTAAATCGCCTGTAGTTGTTGTCTGGAGTAATTGGTAATTTTTTGCTTGGCAAAATTCCATAAATTGCTTCCAGATCGATGTGTGAGTTTTCTGAGTATTTAGTGGAACACTATTTTCAACAGCCGCATTAATTTTACTTTCGGAAACATTTCCAAACCGATTCATTTTGAGTTTCAGTTGAAAAATTAATAAATTCGTAAGCGTCGTTTGTGATCTAACGTAACGGTTCATAGCAACACAGCAGAGAAACCATTAAGTTTGTTTTTACAAGGCAACTTGTCAAACTTTCATGAAATTTTTTCGACTTTTTTTCAGGAAAAACTGCTGACAGCTAAGTTGACAGTTGTTAAGTAATTTTTCCACTTAAAATTTATATTTGACATACCAATTCTTGATTGCGATTGGTCAAAATTAATAGGAAGGAAATAATCACTTTAAAAATAAAAACTAACCAAATTAAATTTGTTAAAATAATTTATTTTCTGAAAAAAAAGCGTTAACAATAAGAGATATTCCAACCTTATCTTAAACTTAAGTAAATGTAATAAAAGTGATTACAAACCTTCACTATAAAAAGATTAATATTTAAATAATAACAATATAGAAAATATCAAGACAAAATGAATTAGCAATTTTTTATACAATAACACAAATATACTAAGTACTTTAAAAATTAATAAAATATTTTAGATATAGTGTACGCCAAACCATATTCGTAACTTAAAAGAGTTATTTGTACTTATATAGTAATTTAGAGCTAAATATTAGTGTCTATTACAAACTCATCAATCTGCATCATTTGGAGCTTTGTTTTATTGTAATATTACAGAAAAATAAGTTCAAATAACCTTTGACGAATTAAATTATTATACGTTTAAGTGCATTTTTAGGCAAGGATAATAAAGATTATCGTAACTTTCAAAATGCTTAAAGGTGACACCAGGCGCGTGCTGGCCCACCGGGATATCGGAAGTTTTCTGGCCGGCCCTTGTAAGGTTGCTTCGAAGGGCCATCCTAAGCCTTCAAGCCTATGACACGGTTAAATACATACATACGTAGTTCCTTTAATAGAATAACTTGGCAATCTCGTTTCTGATGACCTGCGAACCTGATATAATAGCAAATATTTCCGCAGATGTGGTTATTAACAGGTTATGCCAGAAAAGCAAAGTGTTTAAAAGTTACCTACAGTGGTGTTAGTATCTATCCTATTGTTAATTATTTTTAGGTATCTTCATTTTTTTTTATTATTAATTTTTTATTTGTTTTAACTTTGTTGGGTAACGTTGACATGTACAGGGTCTTTGATTATATTTAAGTAGTATCTGGAGCCTTTATTTTTAAAGATAAAAAAAATGTTTTGTTGTTTTTTTTCCATATTATCTTTTGAAATTATTTGTAAAAAAATATTGCATTAAAAAAAATTAAAAAATATGAGCAACTCCAACTCTTTTAAATGGAACAACCTATATATTATGTGCTACAACAAAAGATCGTTTTTTTTTCTAATTTCAAATATATATACATTAATGATATTTGAGTGAACAGTTTTTGAGATATTTTAACTTAAATTATAAATAAATTGAAAAAAACATATAAGTACCAAGAAAGCCATGAAAACAATAAAATTGTTCGATAAATTTGACGTCTCGATAATGTAAAAGGTTGAAGTTAATCATTTTAACTATTAAGAATAATTTTCTTGTCGATGGGCTATTTAGAACATGGCAATAATAATGTGACGACAGTCAGTGCAAAGGGAATAATAATATCACTTATTATATCCTTAACAACGGATACTATCTATAGACACCATTAAATTCAGATTAAGAAAGTTTAGTGACCGGAAAAGCTTAAAAATAAAGAAAAGGACTGTAGCACGAAATGAAAACGATGTTTTTTCCAGGATAATTATTGTACTTTTTCTATTGGACTAGCACTAAATACTTTTAATAATTTTAGAAAATCCTGAAATATCAATCTTGGATGCGGCATCTAAACTTAATAAAACAGATTATAAAATTTATTCAACTTTAAACTTTTACAAATTTTGTTCTTATAAATGTATGTCCGTCCAGAATCTTTCTGAACAAAACATGCAGGACTAACCTGAGTATGCACTGGAAATAGCTAGGCTTATGCGGCAGGATCCAGAGTTTTTAAATAAAATTCTATTCATCGACGAGTCTTTCTTCACTTTAGCAGGAATGTTTAATCGCAAGAATAAACATTATTGGTCCAAAGAAAACCCTTACCAAATTTAGTAACATAATAATTTTATTGTTTCCATGGCTTTCTTGATACTTATATGATTTCAATTTATTTATTATTTAAGCTAAAATATCTCAAAAACTGTTTACTCAAATATCATTAATGTATAGATATTTGAAATCAGAAAAAAAAAGATTTTTCGTTGTAGCCCATAATGTATGGGGTGTTCAATTTAAAAAAAATTGAAGTTGCTCATATTTTTTTAATTTTTTTAATGCAATACTTTTGTATTGATAATTTCAAAAGATAATATGGAAAAAAACCTACAATTTTTATAAAAAAACATTTTTTTCTATCTTTAAAAATAAAGGCTCCAGATGCCACGTAAATATAATCAAAGACCCTGTACGTATTTAATATCTAGTAGGCTTAATAATGGGCTTATGGGCTCTGCAAGTGATAAAAGTTAAATAGCTCTAAAATGCTCCATCACGCGCCTGGATGACACCGTAATTTTTAGGCTTATCCAAATGTATTTTAACTGAAAGTTCTTTAGTCTTCAGCAACTGTTATTACTACAAGTAATTTCGAATCAACTCAGGCTTTTCATACACTCTATATAACTTAATTACCATTTTTACTTGTATGATTATAAAGGGTGTCTCAACAAGAGCGCCGGATTTATTATTTAAAAAAAACACATTTTTTTTCGAATTAAGCAAACATTTATATTTTACCTTGAAGAGAAATAGTTGCGATTAAACATGAAATACCACATCCGGCAAATGGCCACCACGAGACCTCTGGCAAACGGTCATTCTCTTCATAAAATTCTGGATAATGTTTTCGCATACCTGTGGCTCTATTTCAGAAATAACGCGCCGTATCTCTTCCTTTAGGCGTCTAATTGTTTGTGGCTTGTTCACATACACCTTTTCTTTAAGGTAACCCCAAAGAAAGTAGTCCATCGGCGTTAGATCGCATGATCTTGGTGGCCAATTTTGATCGCCAAACCGAGAAATGACACGGTCTGGAAACTTGGTCCGCAGAAACTCTATTGTTTCGCGAGCTGTGTGGCAGGTCGCACCGTCTTGTTGAAAAAATAAATCACCCACATCAATTCGATCCAATTCAGGCCACAAAAACTCGGTTAACATTTCGCGATACCGCACACCATTAACAGTTAGCGCATTTCCAGCTGCATTTTCGAAGAAATACGGACCAATCACTCCGCCAGCCCATAATGCGCACCAAACAGTTACTCGCGGTGGATGCATTGGCTTTTCCAATATCACACGAGGATTTTCAGCACCCCAAATTATGCAGTTCTGCTTATTCACATACCCGTTTAGCTGAAAATGTGCCTCATCGGAAAAAATTATTTTCTTCGAAAAATCCACATTAATTTGTTGGTGCTCCAACACCCAATCAACGAATCCACGGCGCTGCGCATGGTCCCTTGGCTTAAGTTCCTGCGTCAGTTGAATCTTGTACGCATGCAGATGCAGATCTTTTGTTAAAATTCGTTGCAGGGAGGGCCTGGTAATGTTCAATTCTTGACCACGATGCCGAATGGAAGTGCCTGGATTCTCTGCCACACTTTCCCTCACTGCGGCTATGTTTTCGATGGATCGACAAGGACGGCGGCGAACAGGAGTCTTCTTATCCATCAATGTAAATTTCGTCTCAAATTTTTAATTAGCGGCGAACTGTCGACTCATTTGGTGCATTGTTGCGACCAAAAACTACACATAATCTGCGAACTGTTTCCGCGAAACTTTCCCCCTTTTTGTAATGAGTTTTCACAATAATTAAACCTTGTTCGTTTGAATAGTGCTCCATAACTTTTAATCGCGTGGTATGTACATGACAACTGTCAAAAAATAAACATTGAATTACTCGCACAAACAAAATGGCGGCAAATTCAAATCCGGCGCTCTTGTTGAGACACCCTTTATATGATTTCGTAAAAAAATTGCTAAATTAGGTTATTTAACAAAGGGGTTTCTCTGCTATAGAATAAAATTTGTAATCGACACAAATATAGATATGGTTTTTAATAGCACAGAGTAACCAATGCGATGTGTTTTTCAAGAAATATATTAGATGATTTTTAATTTCATAATAAAAAAGTTTTTCAACTTGACAAACCCCTGTTTATTATTGATCTTCTTTTCGTATTTATTGAAGTATTTATAACGATATTTATATACAAGGCGATTATCACAGAAATAAAAATAATAATGACCAGTTTTCCTTATTTTTTTACTGTCTTAATGTTATAGAAAGATAGATAATATAACAATCATACCAATCTCAAAGGATATACCTTACTATCCTAAAAACGTACACATGTGAATGCTTTAATAAATAAATAACTTTGTATTTATTAATTTTTTCTGAGAATTAAACAGATCATTTAACGGAGATCATTTTAAGCAAATACGTAGACAAATCATATTTAAATTTTGTAATCTATATTACCGGACAAGTCATTAACATTAACTTGTCAACAACAGGACGTTCCCTTTAAGTATCAGGTATGTATAATATATAATATATATTATATATATAATATATATATATAATATATATATATATATATATATATATATATATATATATATATATATATATATATATTATATATATATTTATTATATATATTTTTTTTTTTTTTTTCCGAAAAAGGAGGCCAATCCGCCGGCCACATATAGGGGGACCAAAATAATGCGACTTTTCTTATGCCATTTTTGAATTGGGCGCTCGGTATTCAATATACAGGGCGTCAAAATGAGAAATATAAAATAATTTTTTGAATTAAGTCGAGTGTTTCATAAGATATTAACTTAAAATTTGGTGGAGGGGGTTTTTGGAACGAGAAATTGAAACCGTTCACGGATTTCTATACCTTCAGAGGGCGCCACCTGCGGTATATTGCATGTGTTAAAAATACCAAAACTTTTTGTCCCCTGTATAATAAAATTTAGTAAAAAATTCTAATTATACAATCTTTTCTTGTAAAAAAAGTATTCTCAGTAAATGTCGGCCTGAGAATCCGTTTATTAGATATCTTAATTTTAAAATCTAGATACATTTTAACAAGTTAACAAAATAAACGTACAATATTTTTTCTAAATTCTTATTATAATAAAAATCATAGAATAATGACCCTAAATTATTTGTTCTACGTGACCTCCATTCATTTGTATACACATACGAGCCCTCTTTATTAAAGAAAATCTAAGGCTTTAAAAAATACTTGGTTTCAACCTGAAATGCTCTCCAGCTGCAATGATTCTTTCTCTTAAATGATTCTCGTTTAAAATCGGAACCATATACACAAAGTCTTTCATACATCCCCAGACTGAAAAATACCAAGGTGTAAGGTCGGGCGAACAGGGTTGCCACGGAACAGGAGCATCTCGACCCCGACCAATCCAGCAATTAGGAAATACTTGATGTAAATAATTCCTAACATTTATAGCAAAATGAGCCGGAGCACCGTCGAGTTGAAACCAAAGATTTTTTCTTAAAGTTAGAGGCAAATCATCAAGAAGATCGGGCAGTATTTCTTGTAGAAACAACAGAAATGAATCACCAGTCAAATTACCTGGTAAAATGGCATGTCCTAAAAGAAAGTTATCCACAACACCTGCCCACACATTGACTTTAAAATTTACTTGATGATGTGTCTCAACTATGGCCCTAGGATTCTCTTCAGCCCATATGTGTGCGTTATGGATATTTGTCATGCCGTTTCTCGTGAACGTGGCTTCGTCAGTAAACAGAATCGCTCTTATAAAATCCACATTTCTGTTATTCATTTCACATAACCATCTACAAAAAACAAGTCTTGCCTCGGGATCGTCGGGTAAAAGACCCTGTACTTTTTGAAGATGAAATGGGTAAAGCTGTTGACTCCGTAAAATATTATGTGTCTCGGTTTTCCCAATATTTCTCACCCGTTCAGCCAAAACCCTAGTACTAATGTTTGGTGATTCTTCGACAATTCTTAAAATTTCTTCCTCTTGCCCTGGTTAAACCGCACGAGGTCGGCCGAAATTACCCTTCCGTCTTTCTCTGCAACTTCCAGTCTCCCTTAGGCGGTTAATCAAATTTAAAAAATATTTTCTTTTGGAATGAAATCGGTTTGGGAATGTCTGGGCATAGCGTCTAGCGGCTAAACTAGCATTGGAGTCACATTTTCCTAGTTGAGAATTGACAGGTATTTACTGTTTACAATAATATTTAAAAGTTACCAAACATCAAAAGGTCGCGATTTCTGAAAAGGTAAACAATTCTGGTCTATGGATTTGGTTTTATAGTTTCAAAAACCCCAATACAAAATTTTTAAGTTTAATTTTTTCTTATGAAAACTCGTTAAAATTCAAAAAATTTGATTTTATAAAAAATTCCTCATTTTTAGAAGGTATCTGTTTTAAAATTGAATAAAAAACCGAGCCGACCAAGAAATTAAAAAAATGGTAATTAAAACGAAAATCGCAAAATTTGGATTTTTAACCACAATATTAGGTGGGCCTTGCAAGGATTGGCCTCCCTTTTCTTCAAACCCCCCTTTAGTAATATCTATGAAACATCATACTCAAAACGATTTATATTTTATTTTATGTATATTATAATATTAAAATATACGAAATCATTATTTTGTCATATATGTATCCTATTTTTACATGTATATATATATATATATATATATATATATATATATATATATATATATATATATATATATATATATATATATATATATATATATATTATAATAAAAAGGGAAAAATAGAGACCTAAGTCATCAAATCCGAAACATACCCTTAAATTCATCACCTATAATCTCAAACTATCATACAGGGCTCTTCTTCAAGAACATGACTATTTTTTCCTTAAAAACTGTATTCCCCAGTATACATAACATGCTGATTTTGGAACCTTCAAAAATAAATTTCTAAATTTAAAACATAAAATTGAACCTGTAAACCTTAAAAGCTAAGCTTTTAAATAAAATTTCCAAATGCAACGCCCATATGATGAATTTATCAACCTTAAACCATGAGAATAAAACCTTAAACCTGTAAGAGCTGGCCTCAAATCCATAAACCCCGAGCAAAAAGCAAATTCTAAAGATATGTGATGAGCCAATAAATATATTCCCTATAATTAATATTCCGGACCCATTGATTAGACACATTAGTGTACTTCAAATATATAAAATTTAACCTCAAATTCATAATTTTAGAGGTGAAGACTGACATGATGGATATTTTTTGTTTATGAATTTAAGAGTCTCACAGGTTTAAGGCTATATTTGCATTGTTTAATATCTTGAGGTTGGGGTCACACGCCTCTTAAAGGAGCTAGAATACCGACTCCCATAAACACCTGTTAATAAAAATGATATACAAATGTCGGGCCATTTACAGAGGTATTTTTGAAAATAACTAGGGCTTATAGTGAAAGCGGTCTGGTTAGTGACAAATGACATTTTGTCACTATCAGCCGAACTTAACATCTGACGTTAGAAACGCGAATATCCTTTTTATAAATTCGACAATTAACGAAGCAGCGGCAACAGAACATCAACAGCACCGTACCAACAGTAATGAAACGTCAAGTTTATAAATTGCCAGTAAATGTCACAAACTCGATCACAAGGAAGATTTAGAACAGTGATTATGTAAATAATACACATAATTTTAGTCCTTTATCTAAACAACCTTATAACATACCTACTGTAGGGCTGTATCTTTAATTTAATACCTTTCGGTATAGATATATAGGTTATAAGACCAGAAAATGAACTTTTACATCTTTACGGACGAGGCGACGAAGGAGCCGAGTCAAGATTTTCAAAACGAATACGTAAAGGGACATTATTTTATTTCATATTGTACTGTCGAAATTTATGTTTTAAAATAATAACTTTAATATTTTTAACCTGCTTTGTATATCTACAAAATAATTAATTGTCTGCTTTAGAAACGGATTTTACGATTTTTGTTTACTGGTAAAAACATTCTCAGTACTGACATAAAATTTAAATTTGACGAAAGATTGCGTTGATATATTCAGGAAACGCAACTGTCCTGTTGGTGGGTACCTGAATCCTGATGAAATTTTGCAAAAATTTAATAAGCCTACACGGCAGAGAGTACCAAAAAAATTGGCAGAACTGTATAAGAATTTTTTTGTCCTTTTCTCAATGGAAATGTGAGAATCGAGTAGATTTCGTAACCTAGTTCGATAATTTTTTTTAACGAACTCAATACTGTAAAAGTTCATTTTCCGGACTAAAGCCAAGTATTTGAAAGTGCGTTTGACAGTACAGTATGAAATAATAATACACATAAGTTTAGTCTTTTTGTAAACGAGCTTCCAAAATATCTACTGTTGGACTCTACCCTTTATCCAATACCTTTTTAGTGGACGATATCCTGGTCCAAATGGAAGTCAAATCGGCAAAAAATTACAGATTTAAATTCCGCTATCTAAAATCGTAAAAATTAACACTTGAAACCTCAGTGTCGTACGTCATTAATTCCTTATGAACACTCGGAATAGGGTAGGGACCTGGAAAATACTGAGAAGTCGCTTTTGCGAAAAATATTCTAGCCGGGTTATCCTTTGCATATTTATTTAATAACTCTTGACAGGCACGAATGAGGCCACTTTCTCTTGTTGGCACTTTACCTAGAGCCAGATATGTAAATATAATCTGATCGTTTCGCTTTAGAAACTCCTCCATCGATTTTAACGGACTGCAATCAGTAAACTCGGAATTCAGGTAGAGTCGTCTGAGTTTGCAATTCTTTATCCGATTGAGACTTTCAAATATCCTGTGCATATTGATATGTTTATTTTCAAAGCTAAAAAAGACAATTTTTTAAGATTGTGGCTTTTCTTGTATTTAAAAATATAAGATTTAAAAAGTATGATGATTACGGATTTTAATGAGCGATAATGGAGCTCAAAACAAGTCAAAAAACCAACACATGGGCAAAAGTTAATTGTTCTTGAAATATGGTTTTCCAAATTTTTAAAAATTTGGCAACAGCCCGCCCGCTTCATCACTTGGAGTCGAACTTGGAACGTTTTTTGCGAGGTTTTACTATTTACATTTTTTGTTTGCTTGAAGAATAGAAAGTCTCTAATTATATAAAAAAGAAAAACAGCTAAATTTTAGTTTAAATAAGTTACTCAAAATGTCGTAACCCAGTTTTCGCGTACTTTTAACACTCCCCTTCTGCCTAATTAATTCAGCAGCATTAAAAACTGCATTACACGTAATAAAAAACGGACAAAAATACCGCGACCAATACACACAATAGAATACGGCAATAAATGACTGACTTCACGGGCTCCACGCTAGGGATAGTGCTGTTGCCAATTGTTTTTTTAAATTATTAACTGGGAGAAACTTTATTATTTTTTTATTTGTAAACTGAAACATTTAAAACTTAGTTTATTTTATTAGTAAATTATTCTACCGATAAGCGATTAAGACAAAGGTTGCCAATTATTAAGAGTCCATTGGCGCCGTGAAAATTGGATCCAATTTGGGGTTCAGGGCATAATGTTTTTCTCAAACACGGTATAAGTTATCGATAATTTTCACAAACTATATGAAAGCCAACACTTAAATCTAGGCTTCTGCTGTAATAGGTTTTTAAATTTGGATTTAGTTTTTAATATTTCCTTAAGTAAAAGTCACCCTTAAATCGGTTATGTTTAGATACTATTTTCTCTTAACTCGACTCATATTTCAAAAATCCGTTACAGCAGAGGCATGGATTATTTCCTTACCTTTAAAATGGTGTATAATTTAATTCATTTAAGTAAAAAATAGTTATCGAAAAACGTTATCTCCTGTAGGCTTGCAATCGGAAACAACATCGCATCGATACACCGAATTGGAAGAACCTAAATAAAATATAATATTTTTAATGCGGCTATACGAAAATTGTGGTAGTGGGAGTTTGTTAGTCTCCGCGTCCTTTCGCCCGACCCCTAAGGTGTAGCGTAAATGCACTCTTAAGCTTTTCAGAAATAATTGTTACAGAAGTTTGTAAATTTGATATCGACAAAAATCTGCCAAGTTTTGACACATATGTCATGTGAACTTTTTGACTTGTTTTGAGCTTCACTATCGTCCATTAAAATCGTTAGCATCATACGCTTTACACCCTGTATGTAAAATGGCCATCTTACGTATTTTTTCCGTAGGGTCCAAAAGAATAAAATGTTATTTTTTTAAAACCAAGGACTTAACCATAATTTTTGAGGCAACTCATTCGTGATACTTTTGTTTACATACAGGGTGTTCGAAAAATGCAAGGCCAATTTTCAGGAGGTAGTCATTGAAAAATATTTTTAAAAAGTTTCTTTTGCAAAAAATGATACAAGAATTGAATTACATTATAAATAGGTAAGTGTTTATAAATTGCTTTCCTTCTTCCAATTATCACCACCAGCCAATGCAAAATAAACGAGCCACCCTGTATATTTTAACAGCGAAAAAGGGTATTTTTATTGATCACGTTTTCGATAATAACACCTTTAAATTATGTGGATAAATCTGAAGTGTCAAATACTAAAGCTTACCAAAAATCTTCCAGAGAACTTCCATAGGGTAGAGCTTGGTATAACCAACCATTTAAGGTTTCATTTGTGTTGTAACTAATAACTCTCAGAAATTGAAGTTTTGAACAGAGCATCAAAATCTAAAATAACAATAATTTTCGAAATATAAAGAGGGTAATATTTTGAAAACGGCAATAGTAATATCAAAATAGCATCACTCATAATTAGTGTTGTAAATATTGGAAATTTCCAAACTTTTCTCGGAAATATTGGAAATATCGAAAAAAAATAAGAATACGTTTTAACCATTAAAACAAAGATATTTATATATTTCTTATACTTCTGTACAGCACAAATTTCCCACTAAAAAAATAATTTCCGAAAAAGTATGTACCGGGTGTCCAAATAGGAAAGGACGCCGGTTGTACCTCAGAAAATGTTAATCGCACAGCGTTGGGGAAAAATATTTTTGGTAAAAGTGGTCAAGAGAAATAGCTGCAAATTATTTTCAAGTTTCTGAAATGGCCGCTAGTAACTGCAATCTTGAATCTAAAAAAGTGATGTTTCTGTAAATTTTGCTATAGCGGCTAAGCCGATTTTAACATTGCTTAGGCTAGTTGACAAGAGCTTTTCTTGGGCTATAAATGTTATAATATTTGTAGTTTTGTTAGTTTCACATGTCGCCGCTGGAAGGCTTTTTTCGATATTCTGACAGAAATGGTTAATTTTCTCAAAAAAATTAAATTCATTGGTATAATTTTTTTTATGAAAAAGAAGCTAAATAATGCCTAAACAAGCTCGCGAAAACCGTATTTCGATATCTTGTTCCTTAACTCAAATTTAGACCAAAGAAAATTTTATACGTCACTATCTCAAAAACTCTAAGAGCTACAAGAAATATTATATGACATAAATTATGTATTTTTACAAAACATTCAATTAAGGTTATATAATCATTTCGTCTAAATGCAATACTTTACGAGTTATAATCAAAAAATCGAATTTTCAGGATTTTTCAAGGTATACACCTAGAATTCGCTTTTTTGATTATAACTCGTAAAGTAGTGCATTTAGATAAAAATATAATTTAACCTAAATTAGAGGTTTTGTAAAAATACACAATTTATGTTATAAATGCAATAAAATTTTTGCAGCTTTTATAGTTTTTAAGATATTGACGTATAAAATTTTCTGTGGTTTCAATTTTAGGTAAGGAACAAGATATCGAGATGTGGGTTTCGCGAGCTTGTTTAGGCCTTATTTAGCTACTTTTCCATTAATAAAAAATTATACCATTGCATTTAATTTTTTTGGGAAATTTAACCATTTCTGTCGAAATGTCGAAAAGGCCCTCTAGCGGCAACATGTCAAACTAACAAAACTTTAAATATTTTAAGATTTATAGCCCAAGAATAGCTCTTTTCGACTAGCCCAAGTTTGTTAAAATCGGCTTAGCCGTTTCGAAGATACAGGGTGTGTTTTACGGAAACCTTTGAATACCCCCACCACTTTATTTAAAGAGATATAGCAAAAATTATCAAACAAAAAAGGTTCAGATTATCCTTGATTTTAAAGATCAGGTATTTTTTTGTTATATTGCAAAATTCACAGAAACATCATTTTTTTAGATGCAAGATTGTAGTTACGCCCCCTAGCAGCCATTTCAGAAACTTGAAAATAATTTGCAGCTTTTTCTCTTGATCACTATTACTGAAAATACTTTTACCCAACGCTGTGCGATAAACATTTTCTGAGATACAGCCTGCGTCCTTTCTTATTTGGACATCCGGTATATTATTACGATATTACGATTAATAAAATCTTGATCTCGGGGATTTACCGATTATTGCTTGTTGGCTATTACTTGCTTTAGAAGAAGTTTCATTGCACTTCCATAAAGACGACATTGATGCTGAATACAATATTTAAGGTGTGGATAATATTGATGAAGGTATGCCTCTTGATCAAGTTGCACAACTTGTGTCTCTTGGTCGTGTGTAATTACTTTTTTAAAAATTTCAGTTTTCTTGTATTTTTAATTATTAAATTTTAATTTTCATTAATGGTTTTTGCGTTTTAACTTTTGGATGACAATTCCACTTATGTATAAATAACCAAATTTGAATGTCAAAAATCCAAATTTGCTATCGGATAAAAGGAAAAAAGTAACTGGCTAAAAAAATCGGTAAGTTTACAGTTTTATCAATCGTGTCGTCCATTGTTACTTTAGTAGCAACTGCATTTTATATTGTGGATTAATTTTTACTTTGCTTTTACCTTTGTTTCATTCGCGTAATTGTCTTACCAAATACCATTCGTACCTAAATTTTGAGCCGGATATTTTTTGCCTGATTTTGAATATTTTAGAAACTCGTTTCTTAGAATCACTCGAGCTACACTCTCGTGAATATCCGGCCAAATCTGATCATTTATGGTGTTACCTCTGATAAACTTTTATAGAATGTTTAGTTTTTTAAGTTTTATAGTTTTTATTTCCATACTTCCAATATCTCCAAAGTTTCCTGATATATTTCCGGAAATATTTCCAAATATATATTTCCGGAAATTTTCCATCACTACTCATAATGGTGCAAACTAGGATAAAAGATCATTCCATATAAATAAAAAATTGTACTTGCCTCTTTAAGAAATTTTCCATTTAAGTTAATAGGAATCTCTACTGTAAGTCTTTCTAACTTACTCCAACTACTAATGAACGGATACGAATCCAGAATTGTGACATTGCAACTGCAACAAAAATACACACATTTATTTAAAATGCACAAAAATATGTGAAATATTACAAATATTACGTGATTCCCTCTATCGTTCCTTTCATAGTCTTGACTAAAAAAGTAAGCAATGAAAAATATTAAGGATTATTTTAAACTGAATATACTTTACTTTTCACACATCATCAGTTCTAGTACTTTTAGGTTTTTGCAATTTTCAATCACTTCTATAATAGGATATTTTCTTTCCTGCAGGTTAGCAAGCGAACGTTCTTTGACACTGGATATCCTAAAATTTAAAAGTATTAAAGATCTCTACCTGGTGCAAAAAATGGTTATTTTTGTACAGGGTTATTCATTTTAACAGTAACACAGCTGTTATTGTCATCATGCACAAAAAGGACGACATCAAAGATCTAAAAAATTATCGGCCCATCAGCCTACTTTCTCACATTTATAAGCTATTCACGAAAATAATAAGAAAAAGACTTACAAACAAGCTTGACAACTACCAACCACGAGAACAAGCTGGTTTCTGCCGTGGATACGGAACGAACGACCACTTACAAGTAATGAAAACTTTAATTGAGAAATGCGTAGAGTACAACAAACTCCTCATCCTCATCTTTGTAGACTACGAGAAGGCATTTGATACTATTGACCAACATAAAACTATTTACAAATTTGCTCGAGTACACGCTGAAGGAGATAATTTGGAATAATATGGGAATTAACATAAATGGAGAAGACTTGAAACACCTTAGGTTTGCGGATGATGTTGTCTTGATTTCGGACAGGATTGACAAAGCCACACAGATGCTACACGATCTAGAAAAAGCGTCAAAAAAAGCCGGACTAAAGATCAACTCTTCTAAAACACAATATATGACAAATATGGAAATATGGTGACGAGTGGTAATATTTGCTTGAGTGGGCACGAAGTGCAACAGGTATCGTCCTACAAATATATTGGACATGAAATTCGTGTGGGTCGAGACAACCAAACTGTTGAGTTTCAGAGGAGAATAGGACTCACTTAGGCAGCGTTTGGGAACCTGAAGGATGTATTTAGGCCCGACATCCCGGTATGTTTGAAGAGGAAAGTGTTCAATCAGTGTCTCCTGCCTGTTATGACATACGGAGCGGAAACACTTACTCTGACAAAGAAATAAATCAATAAATTACAAGTGAAACAACGAGCTATGGAGGAAGCCATTTTGGGTGTTTCTTTAAGAGATAAAATCCGGAATAACGAAATAAGAAGAAGAACAGGTGTAGCGGATGTCGTCAGGAGAAGGATGATTCATTTTAAAGCAATAGCACGAGGGCTTTGACTTTTACACTTCCCTGACACTTTTTAAAACGAATATAGCTATTTCGTGTATTTTTTCCCACTTTAAACGAAAGTGGTCAGATCAATTTAATCAGAAAAACATTTGAAACAAAAACAAAAGAGTTACAGCACGAGTGGCGTATTTTTTAAATAAAATACCCCGTATATTTTTATATTAATAGATTGATATTTTCACGAGGAATTCGTTGATATAGGGGTTGCTGGGTTTATTTCCTGCGGTTCTGCTGCAATTGTCTAAAAACTGC
The DNA here is from genome assembly GCA_019359885.1 of Listronotus oregonensis. NCBI lineage: Eukaryota > Metazoa > Arthropoda > Insecta > Coleoptera > Curculionidae > Listronotus > Listronotus oregonensis. Next base: position 96,801 of record JAHBCN010000218.1, read on the forward strand.
ATGCAGGGCCCCCGTAAGGGCTACTGGCGCCTGTGTGCAAAAAATATTTTGGCACCCCTTAAGGCATTTTGGATCATGTTTTTTTTTTTTTTTTTTTTTTGAAGGTAGGTTGTAGGTAGGTGCTTGCAATAAAGCAAAATAGTGAACTTTAGAAGTCATATTAATTTGTAGACTAAAATATGAAAATAAAACAAACAGAATAAAATCATAACAAAATAAATTAAAATAAATTCTTGTTCACACCCATATATATATATATATATATATATATATATATATATATATATATATATATATATATATATATATATATATATATATATATATAATATATAATATATATATATATATATATATATATATATATATATATATATATATATATATATATATATATATATATATATATATATATATATATATATATATATATATATTGTTAGGTATAATAACCGTTATAAAAACATCTCATCATCCTTTTATAGCTGGCATTTTCATGTTTAACAGGAAAAATTAAAAATATATATGTTCTAACATAGGAATATAATATATATATAATAAAATTTCGTGTGTATTTATATAATCCTATTTAATTTCTTAACTTTTATAATTTTTAAAATTCATTTTTTTTTTTAAAATTATTTGCAAAATTAAGACTCCCTGACATTTTCGCAACAATAGGATGGCGTAACGGGGTGATTGCAATAAATTTCGGTATTTATCCTAATCCCTTACTGATACTATAAGGATAGTTTCACCCGAAAACACCTGGCTGTCACAGGTGCTTATTTGTCAAAGTCAAGAATTTTAAAAATACGTTTATTACTTTTTGGAGTAGTTTAATAATAAGGTTTTCATCAGAAGAACGGCTTCAAATTATATGCTAAAAATGATATGATATATCTATTTCTAAACCAAGCAGCAAAATTACATTAAACGGAAAAAATTAAAATACAATACGAGGTAAAATATGGTGGTAATAAGAACACTTATAATAAAAAATTATAATATTACTAATAATTTAAATGTTCTATATGACCCCCGTTATTTTCGAAACATGATCTATAACCCCTTCTTAGCCTTTGAGGTTCTTGGTTAAGACGATTAATTTCATTTACAATTTTTCCTCCTATTTCTTTCGTGTTTGTGTTCCCATTTTGGTAAACGACATTCTTTAAGTGACCCCATAGAAAAGTGTCCAAAATTGTAATAGTGGCCATAACGTCCAATCCACTGATTGTATCGGAGTGGCAATTCTTCTAAAATGTCCTCAATATCGTTTTCAAGAAGATTGAGATATCTTTCTCCAGCTAAGGATCCCTTATAGAATATTGGCCCGACAATTCTATTGTTAAGCACACCACACCAGACATGAAGAGAAGACCTCCCTTGGTATTTACTGGAATTTTGTCCTGCCCAGCTGTGCGTATTGCATCGGTTAAACATTCCCGATGTAGTGAACGTAGCTTCATCCGTCCAAAGAATCGTTTGAAATAGGGTAGGATCGTTATCTTGCTCATGAATTAAAATTTGGGAAACAAATTAAAAGCGAAGCTATTATTCCATTTAAAAAATACGTTACTCGTGCTGTAACTCTTTTGTTTTTGTTTCAAATGTTTTTTCTGATTAGATTATTGAATTCTACGGAAAAAATACACCAAATGGTTATATTCGTTTTTTAAAAAAGTACAGGGAAGTTCAAAAATGAAGCACGATTTACTTTAAAATGAATAACCCTGTACCAAGGGCCAGAGGCGCAAACAATATTTTTTGTACGACTGAAATTATTGACTAAGCATTTTCTGTAGTTATTTTTTTAAATTTTTGTTAACACTGGTTTAGCTGATGTTACTGTCAAATAAAAAACTTGACAACGTAGCACATTTCAAGGCAACTGGATGAAAATAATTACCCTGCACATAATATGAAAGAAATAAGTTTGGCACTCTAACAAAGACATTTTATATATTCTTTTCAAAAACAAGCAGTACGATAGATAGCTTAGATGACCAATACTGTAGAACTTCTTTAAATTTGTTTTTTTAACAGGTTCTTAAAAATACTATAATACACTGCTTTAATTTTGACTTTTAATAAAATTAGACTTTTTTTACTTTTAACAGAACAAGCAAAACTTTTATTAAAGAATCTTGTCTTTAACATTTTTCTACTCTACTACTTACGAGCTTACGACATCTATACTTTTTATTAGAAACAGTAACAAATATTGATCTAACATCTTAACTTTCCAAAATCTAAAGCGTCGACATTTTTACTCGAACCTGACATAGAGTGTTCCTTTAACTTTCAAGTAGTATTACCTCTAAAGTGGACAAAATACTAAAAAAAATACGCCGACTTCTTAGCACGTAGAGCAAGAGAGAAAAGTTATACCCTTATTTTAGGATAATATACCCCGTTCAGCATGTTAACTGGTCAGAATGGTATATACCATTCTCCGTCGACTACTCAGCACTTAGAGCGAAAGAGAAATGTTGTACTCTTATTTTTTTTCTCTTAAGCACATTGTTTGCACGATCAAAATGCAAGACTGTCTCTAGAAGTATATGCTCAAGGTTGCGATGGATAATCTGAGTAGCTTTCTAGTGATAACAATTTTTCCGCGCCCTAGAGCATGGTCTGCTCCAAAGAGTTTAATATTAAAAAATGATAAGTAATGTGCATGACACTTTTCATTACGGGAACAGTGTGAAAATGTTCTTGAGCTACTCCAAACCCTATAAATGCTTGGCTAGAAGCTCACTCTAGCGTGCCTGTAAAAATTATTTGATGTATGCGCTGTTTCTGCAATGAAGAACATCCTTTCATTCTTAGATCAAGTTTTACACCCTGGATTGCGTTTGACTTGAATTTCCAACAAGGCATTGAGCCGAATCGGACATACACCACAGCGGGTTTCTAACGATTTTTTTAGTACCGCATGTTATAGCTTTGGACACGCTTTAACCTAAGAAACAAGAAGCATTTTCTAGGTTAATTTCGTTAATTTATATATACATAAATACACAAATAAACATAAAATTATTATGTTGGTTTAAAAAGAATAGATGGATATTAAACATGAGTAAGTAATAAAATTCTTGTAAATAAATAGTTTCACTAATTTAATACAATAAAACAGCAATTTCCTAGGAAAATAAAGCAAATATTTTGTTTACTTTAGATGTAATTATACTTTTTATCAATAAAATGTAATAAGCATGATTTATATTAAACAACCTGTTAAAAAACCAATTTAAAGAAGTTCTGCAATATTAGTCATATAAAATACCTATTGTACTGCTTGCTTTTAAAAAAAATATATAAAAATATTTTGTTAGAGTGCCAAACCAATTTTTTCATATTCTGTGCAAGGTATTTATTTTTTTTATATGTTTTATTGATTTTTAACGCAAAATCCCATTTGTTTTTGACAAATAGTTAACATTTAAAAAGTTATGTCCTGTTGCCAAAAGTTTTTATTTTTAACTCTTTGTTAAATTTAACATATTGTTAGGTCCATTGCTAACTTTAACAACGCGATTATCACTCGGCCGTAATCTAACTGATTAAACAACTTTAAGTTACCAAAGAAATAATTACATGTTGTATTAACGAAGTTGTCAAGAGTGGTTTTCAAATTTGAATTATGAGCTGAAATAATCCAGAAATTGTAAGTATTTTAGAACTTTAGATAATAAATTACTACTTACGTTGTAATATGCACGATTTAGCGCTAAGTTTTTTAAGATTCTTGCTGTTTTTAGCTTTTAAGAAATCCAAAGTAGCTTTGATAAAGCTTGAATTGCAAGTGCATCTGGCATGAAAAAAATTGAGTTCGTCAAACTCTATGTCTTTTATCTGTTTGGTCAGCCAAAATTCCTAAAACATAAAGCTATGTTAGAACTTTCTTTTATTGTACAGGGTGGCGCGTTTTTCATGGACTATCGGGGTATTGGGAAAACTACAAAACATAGAGCAAATCTGATGGCACGTTCTAGATTTCGATTTTCGAAACAATTGCAACGGTGTAAAAACTATAACTATGACTATGTACAGGGTCTTTGATTATATTTACGTGGCTTCTGTGGCCTTTATTTTTGAAAACAGAAAAAAATATATAAAAATTGTAGGATTTTTTCCCTATTATCTTTTGAAATTATCAGTAAAAAAATATCGCAATAAAAAAATGGAAAAATATAGGCAACTTCAACTTTTTTAAATGAAACACCCTGTATATTATGCGCTACAACGAAAGATCTTTTTTTCTGATTTCAAATATATATACATTGATGATATTTGCATAAACCATTTTTAAGATATTTTAGGTTAAATTATTAATAAATTACAAAAAAGTTTCATATTAGTATCAAGAAAGCCATGGAAACAATAAAATTGTTATGTTGCTGAATCTGGTAAGGGTTTTCTCTGGGCCAATAATGTTTATTTTTGTGATTAAACACTCCTGCTAAAGTGAAGGAAGACTTGTCAGTGAATAGAATTTTATTTAAAAACCTTGGATCCTGCTGCATAAACCTAGCTATTTCCAATGCATACTTATGTCTGTCCTGCATGTTTTGTTCAGGAAGATTCTGAACGGACATAAATTTATAAGGATAAAATTTGTAAAATTTTAATGTTAAATAAATTTTATATGTTTTATTAAGTTCAGATGCCGTATCCGGGATTGATATTTCGGTATTTTCTAACATTATTAAAAGCACTTAGTGCTAGTCCAATAGAAAAAGTATAATAATTATCCTGAATATCCAAAACTTTGTTTTCATTTTGTGCTGCAGTCCTTTTTTTCATTTTAAAGCTTTTTTCTTCAATAAACTTTCTTACTATGTATTTAATAGTATCTACAGATGGTATCCGTTGTTAAGGATATAATAGGTAATATTCCCTTTGCACTGTCGTCACATTATTATTATTACTATAAAAAAGACGCATAATAGCGATTTTTTGTTCTTTTGAGTAGCCCGTCGACAAAAAAGCAATACAAAACTACTTTTAATAGATAAAATGATACATTTTAACTTTTTACAATATCAATACGTCAAATTTATTAACACAATTTTATTGTTTTCATAGCTTTCTTGATACTAATATGGTTTTTTTTTCAATTTATTTATATTTTAAGCTTAAATATCGTATAAATGGTTCATCCGAATATCATCAATGTATATATATTTGAAATCAGAAAAAAAAGCTATTTTATTGTATCGCATAATATACAGGGTATTCCATTTAAAAAAGTTGAAGTTGCCTAAATTTTTCCATTTTTTTATTGCGATATTTTTTAACTAATAATTTCAAAAGATAATATGGAAAAAAACCTACAATTTTTATATAAAACATTTTTTTCTACCTTCAAAAATAAAGGCTCCAGAAGCCACGTAAATATAATCAAAGACCCTGTACAATTTTACGTAGATTCCGGTGGCTACCTAATTATTTTTTATTAGTACGGTTATAAAGATATTACCCAAAGTTACCTTTTTTTAAATGCGACCCCCTGTATATTATTTGTTTCCCCATAAAATTACCTATTTATTACAGTTTATATATATTATCTAAAAAAATAGTTATTTGTAAAAATAAAAGAAAACGTTATAAAATTTAAATTTTGACACCTTACTTAAAATTCAGTATCTATATTTCAATAAACTCATCAGTTCTTAAGTTAATTGATAATAAAATGTATAATAAACTGTTAGGAATATTTAAACTGGCTCCCAAAAAAAAAATATATAAAAAAATTGAACTTAAAGTTCTAACATATTTAGCTAACCGATGCTATACAGGTGTTATCAAATGAAAAAGTCACGTTTCCTCTTAAGGTGGCCACAGGCCCCTAAAAAGAACTAAAATTTTTGGACTCCTACAATTTTAAATATACCTATACTGCCTGGGAACTTTACCTTCGCACCGCCGCAAATCTCTTTCTTTAATGAGACTAGTGATGGAACCTTCCTAATGATCTTCCGAACGATATTCGAATATTCGTATTCCAATCAGCTGAGGTATATTACCGCTACTTATCGGATGATAGTTCATTCGATTCTCGGTTTAGTTTCTTCACTATCAAATATTAACAAATTTTCGCACCAATTACGCCAATTCATACCTACGTACTTTAAGTACTTAAATTTAAGCCAATCATAATGAATTTCAATTTAAAATTCAGATACTACCCATAAAAAATTAACATTAAGAATAGAAATTTTCCACAAAGTGTCGACTTTTTTTGGCGGCCACTGTATACTATTCTATACACCACACCAATAATTACGAATTAAAACGCACCACCAATAACAGCAAAACAAATTAAAAACGTACACGAATACGTATGCGAACACAACATCAACCCAACAACTAAAATAGTCGACTGAAATCAAAAGCCGAAACAAAATAATTTATTTTTCATATTTCAACAACTGACTGATCTGGAATAATTCGTTATTTCGAAAGCAAACGCTTCGACATTGGGGTAAATCGACGGTCGGCGGTCGGCGCAATATATCTAATATCGACTGGCGTTGATCGGTCAATGTTTTATATGTCGAATGATATTCGGAATATGAAGATCTTCCGGAATACGAATATTCGAATATTAAAATCATCCGAATATGCCCAACACTAAATGAGAAATTTTAGTATTGGCGTGGAGCGGAGTGTATGGTGGGGACGGCTGAATCGATTGCAGCGTTCGCTGTGGTTAAATTTGCGTTAAATCATGCTTAATTTAAATGCAAACAATTAGATAAAAATATTAAAAATGGTGCATAATAGTTGTTGTGTAGTTAAATGTAAGCATACTGGCAAAAATAGTAAATGCAAATTTTATACATTTCCAACTGCTAGTTGGAAATTGGAAAAAAAAAGAAAAAATAGATAAATGCACGCAGACAAGAGGTGTTGAATTCAAATTTCCCGCTTAGCCAAAAGACCTTCGGGTTTTGGGCTTAGCCAAACAACTTTCGAATTTGACGCGACAAGAAGAAAAATTTACTCGTTTCTTGCTGCGTAGCGTTTGTTTCCGCCTTTTCCTAAAGTTTTTTAATGATTCGCAGGTTTTAAAAGGACAAAGGTTCTTTTTAATAAACTAAGTAATTGAGGAGTGTCTGCAGAACTGACTTTAGTGTCTGTGTAGTCTTCTGTAATTGTGAATAGAGAAAATTCAAGTAAGTATAGTATATATTAGTGTTAAGTATATTGAAAAAGCCCCAGACTCGTAAGTTTGTCAGGTGATTTTTTACTTATCGGGCCAAATGCCAATTTTTGTCGGATCCCGCTAGTTTTTGAGTTATGACGCCCCACTGACATAACCTCAAAATTGCGTAAACATTCCTAAAAGTCCGCAGATTGTTACCTAGGAGATTTAACCAGAAGTTATTCTGACATTTGAATGTTATCCAACGGTCATTTACAGTGCTGACCAGGTATTATATTATATATAATATATATATATATATATATATATATATATATATATATATATATATATATATATATATATATATATATATATATATATATATATATATATATATATATATATATTTACGAAAAGTAAATAAATTTTATAGCCGTCAGATGTCGTTTTCATCGCGTACCGTGCCAATACTAATGCAATAAACTGTATCATATAAACGCGCATGCAATCACTTGCAGTATGTAATATAAGTATGCAACAAGTTGTCTTGGTCTTGTTTGTAAACTCTGGTGTAAGTTTCTATTAAAAGCGCTATAGAATTACCTATTACGTGTAACCTGATTTTTAAGTTTGGAAGTTTGAAATATATGAAATATATTATTATATTAGCTACCAGATGGTACTTAAATGGAGCAGGCTTATGTATCACATAAAAGAAAGAGAAAAATAAGCATACATAGCATACATCTGGTCCTAAACCTGTTAAAACCAACAAGCACTAAAAAATAATTTTTTCTAATACATTATTCTATCTACGTAGGTCCAAATTTAACTTTTAAATGCAAGTTATTACTTACCTGAGCGTTTTTTGGTCCATATGGCATTTCACATTGAAATTTATGTATCACATCCCATGCTGCCTCGATTTCCGTTTCGAACGGCTCAAACAGTGAAATTTCTCTATAGGGGACAATCTTTTCCCGAGGATAACGCTCTAAAAAGTAACTCATTAAATAAATCATCAGAAAGTAGAAACCCTACTGTTGTACCGTAACACATAACAATTGACTTAAATCTTCTAGTCTCGAAGTATTTAGCAAGACCAAAAGGTTTGTAGTCCAGAAAAGGTATGTTTACTTTGGATTTTATAACAAATTTCTTCAGAAATCTTAATTTGAACACAATGTAATCGTATTTTATCGGCTCTATTATGCTATCATCTATGTCATTTATCTAAAAGAGTTTTAAAATAATTAAAAGATGGATAATTGAGCTATTTAAAGCTGAACTGCGTCTTACCCATAGCTCTTGAAGTCCAACTAATTCATTAAAAAGTCTATAGAGGTTGGCAAAATACTCCTGCTTCAATGCTATACTAAGACATAGTTTTTTTAGGAGGTACATATTATTTCTAAATACAAGTGGATCCGTGGTAAGATATCTGGCTTCAAGTGTTACGGCTAATGTTTTAAGCTAAAACCAAAATATAAATAGCAAACTGAAGATTAAATAACGATTTTAATTATTTTATTATCTTTTGACTCTTTATTAACTATATTAAATACCAGTGGAAGCTTGTCAGAGAAGGATCTAAGACGCCGCCCTCACAGAAGAAAATCATAAATGTACAATATATGTTTACATTTCATTTTTATATTTCTCATAAATAAATTACATAAATACATACAGGGTGTCCTGATAAAGTCGTCCTCCTGCGATATCTCAAAAACCCCTCATCGCATAGGTTTCAGAAAAAAATATTTATAGTAAAACCAGCCTCAAGAAAATGCTGGAAATTATTTTCAAGTTTCTAATTCCACCGCTAGAGGGAGTTAAACTAAGAACAAAATTGAAAACACGGATTATTTAAAAATATGCCATATTAACTTATGTCGTTGGTAGTTTACTCATAAACTATGTAAAATTAGAAAACTTTTTTCTATTAAGAGCTTTTCCTAACCTTTCAAATATAGGGAGGGAAGAGGAGCGAATGTACATTTGAAAAATATTAAATAACTTTTTTTTGGCTTAACCGATTTTGATAAAGTAGGTTTCGTTTGAAAGAGCTTTTACAGGGCTTAAGACAAAATATTGGTATAAATAATTTATTTTATTGTTTTATCCCTAGAGACTGATTTGTGTCAAAGTTATACATTTTGTCACTTTTTTCCAAAAATTTAAATACAATGGTATTATTATTATTATAAGCCCAATAAAAAGCGCATAAAAAATTAATGAAACTGGTAAAAACCGAATTTCGATATCTTAATTAATTCTCGAGTTATTGCCGATAAACTGCATTACTCGTATCCTTTCCTATTTGTCACCGCTGTTTGGAATACACTAAACAAAGATGAGCAAAAATGACGTCATTACAAATGGGTATAATTCCGACTATATTATAATGTATGTCATTTTTTGCTGTTGTATGTTGAGCCCTCCCTGTTAGACAAACTACGAGCCGCCACTGTTCAAAATCTACTACCAGAGCTCCCACTTAAGGCAAACAATGTAGCTAATTTTAATTTTTTCTTATTTTTTAACTTACCTTTCCATACAGCTCTACAGATCTTGTTTGAAGACCTAATTTGGTGTCTAATGCAAATAATTCCTCAAGATTGGGTAAGAGTTTTACGAGATTTCTTAAGTCTTTTAAAGGTATCCAATACAATTTGTTTATATTAAGTGTTTTTATGTGTCGATACTCCACATTTTCCGTAATATATGTATTGATGTTTGTATGGACAAATTTATAATTACCACCAACATCAAAATATCTAAAAAAATATCATCATATGAAAAAAAAGCTGGAAATAGAAATGATTATTTCTAGAAAAAAACACTTTGTTATAAAGTTTTGAGAAGCAGATATTTTTTTAATATGACGATTCGTCTACTCGCTTTCATCATCAGCTTTTTTTCCCTTACCAACATAAGCACCTCGATTCTGCATTGCATTTTTTAAATTTTCTTTTTTACAATCAATAAATATCACCTTGAAAAAGCAATGTTTAGGATATCCTGAACAAATATTTTAGCTGGATGAAAATAGTATATTTTTAAAATACCTACTACGATAACTAACTTACTTAACAACATTTTTTTCCCTTAACAAATATTGATGATCTTCAGAAACTTCACATAAATTTAGAATATCAGACGTAGTCAGATATTGAAGAATTTGCATCCAAACCTCATAGGGTAGTATAATATTAGCAATATTGGCCATCTTAACTTTTACAGTTTCTTATCTGTCATAAATAGTAAAAAATATGTTTTCTTAGTATTGTTGATGATCTGACTCCCCCTAAAATAATAATAGAAAAAAATTCATATGAGACATAAATTTTCCCTATATTATTGCACTTCTCAGTAGAGTTGTCGCTATTACTTTTAAAAAGTAATTCAATTACAATTTCCAATTACTCTTCTAAGTAGTAGTAAATTACGATTTCCAATTACTAGCATGTGTGTTAAAAGTAATTTAATTATCAATTAAAACTAAAAGTAATCGAATATTTTAGCAATTGCCCTATTTAAATTACCACATATATTAAACACGATACACTAAACAAATAAAATATTTATACTAATATGCATCATACGCACACGTCACACTATTTAAACTACTTTCTCGGCAAGCTCAACATTAAATGACTCTAAAATGAAAATGTCTTTTTATCTCACCCCAAACATCAACAGATTTTTCCACAAAAAAAGTATAAAAACGGTGGCGGTAAGCATCAATCGAAAATACTAAATCGGCGCGGACGCGGCGTTCGCCTGATTCCAAGCGGCCCGCCGTGTTTCAAGATGCTCTATTGGCTGCTCAAAATTCCGGCAGTTTTTCCATAAAGAAAGGTAATTGAATTTTTTGTAGTAATTCAAGTATTAATTAAATAATTGAATTAATTTCTAAGTTATTCAATTACTTTATAAATAATTCAATTAGTTTCTAAGTAATTGAATTACTTGGGATTCGTGAAAATCAATTACCAATTACGATTAGATTATCCTATTAATTGATAATCCAAATACAATTACCTTTTTCGAAAAGTAAAAAGTAATTCAATTACTGAGAAGTAATTGAATACGACTTTTAAATTATTTTAATTTAATTATCGATAGCCCTGCTTCTCAGGAATTGTATTGAAAAGTGTCTGTTGGGTACCCGCCAAAACTTAATATTTTATACTCTTGAAAATGAGACTGCTTGGGAGCTAGTTCCGGAGTACAAAGACTGGGTGTACTTAGCCCTATTGACCCTTAGGAACTAGCAGATCGCCTTAAACAAAATAAAAAACAACTCGTAAAAATAAAAATATCCATTTACGTTTTCAAGATAAAATTAATCTATAAAAGTAAAACTAAAAATAAATATTATTTAAAAGTAAAACGTAAAAATTTTGCCTAAATTTGTGATTAAAATCATAATATAAATTTCTTAACGTTTTGTATAAAAAAATAATTCTAAATATTATTTAATTTTCAGGTTAACTTTTAGATTCATTTTATTTTGAAAACAATGGTAGATTTGGCACCAAAAAACGTAGGCAGATAATTTAATTTTTTGGGGATTTTTCTTTATTTTGTCTAAGGAAATTTGCCTAAAGCTCTGTCATAATTGACATATTAGTTTATAAAGTGTCACCCATAAAGTCCGCATCAAATGGGAAAATTTTTCCCAAATTAATTTGGGTAAATTTTCTTTTTGTCAAAAGTTTTTGCTTTAAAAATCATACCAAATAATGTATATAAGGATGATCACCTGACTAAAAAAATGTTAACATTTTAAGAAAAACATATTATAAAATAACAGAAATAAACAATTTTTTGACAACTGCTTTCTTGACATGATAGATGTTTTGCTTCATTAATTTTGTTAAATTGTTTTCATGACACTCTTATCCTGTTGTGTTACAATCAATCGTTAATACAAGGGTTTATGTTTTTAGCATTGCACTTAGAGTTTTGAAAAATCATTTTTATACCAGTATTTAAATTAACAATAATTTTATATCATTGTCTGATTTTTCAATATAACTATTTAATAATAAACAGAAATGAAGTGTATTTTGTCAGTTTTTGTGAAAATTATACCACATTGGATCAAGTTTGACTATTTCATTGGGGTATTTTTTATTTTTGTACAAAATTATTTGTACCAGCATTATTAAGTATCAGGATTACATTTAAAAGTTAATTTTAATATGAAAAAATAATTTTAGAGGGTTTTAAATAAATTCGGATAATTCGTATAGTAGAAAACTCCAAAAAGTTGGGAAAAATAAAAATTGTACTAGAGAGCTGAAAATTGGTATGTGGATGTAAAATTTAAAAATATGCGACTTTTCCATATACCATTTTTCAAAATTTTGAAAGATAATGCTTCATTTTGCGATTTTTAAAAAAAATGTCAAATTTGACAGCTAAAAAGTCACGTGATAATCCTTATATACATTATTTGGCATAATTTTAAAGCAAAAACTTTTGGCAAAAAAAAATTACCCAAATTAATAAGGGAAAAATTTTCCCATCATCCAATATACAGTGACACCCATTATGGGTGTCACTGTATATGAGAAATAAACTAATATGTCATTCATGACAAAACGTCTTAAATAATAAAAAAATTCTTAGAATTTCCTAAATTTTATTTTAAAATTTTTAAAAATTGAATCCTAATTTCTATTTTATTTTTTATTTAAGTTTATCTTGGTAACTATGGCAGACTTGCCACCACAACGTAGATAACAGTTTGAATTTTGGGGGGAAGGGGTTCTTTTTTTGTTTTAGGCGATCTGCTATAGCTTGTCTGCCGGCTGTAAAGCTACGAAAAATATTTTAGGAATGCAGACATAAATATAATCAAGGTTGTCAAATTCATTTACTAAAGTTTATCGGTTTAATATAAATTATTACCTTAGTCTGTTGAACTTCTAATTTTACTAAAACTTATTTAGAATTTAAAATATATTATTTAAAATAAATTTAAGTTTATATAATATTATTATTTAATTATATATTAATTATATTCTATTTAATTTTGCATCTGGTTAAATGATAATATTATTTAAACTAAGAAATATGGCAACAGGTCAAAAGAACTTCTCCCTTCTTACGAATATTGCTCTTGCATCTCTTTTCAACTGACACTTGAAGAGGCGAAAAGTATAATCATATTGAATGTTGACTGCCCCGAGAATGTTAAGACCAGTTCGCAGATTAGAAAACTCGGCCGAATATTGTTGATTAAATTGACGACTTTAATTTTGGCATTATAGAACGTACTTTTAGGTTGCGCCGGCGAGCTTCATTTGTAGTCCGGTTTTAAAATTTAATTTAATTTTGTTAGTTTAATATTCTAATAAGGTTTGATTATTAAAACAATTTGTAACAAACCGAATAATATTCTGTTTTGTTAGGTACATTCAAAATGATGATAAAGATAGACTAAATTTCAATTTTAAGGTCTGAGATTAAATAAAAAAGTGATTTATGATCATTTTTAACTTTTTTTTGTTACACTGACTATGTTTAAAAACATGTCCGCCATCTGGGCTCTAAAATCCGGGTTTTCATGCGTTTTGTCCTAGTTTCCAAAATTTTAGAGATGGCAACCCTACGTACTATTAAAAAGTTTTATATAAAACATATGAACGATACCGATATCTACGCCATCTGCTGACCGTAAAGGGAAGCATACTTCTCCAAATACGGTTTTAATGATTTTTTAACTAATACTTGGATTTTATGAATTTCACCTTCAACTAGCTTGTCTATGAGATTTATAGATCGAAACTAGTCACAAAATGTTTGAGTAAAATCTTACAAAGTTAGTTTGAAAATTAACTACACTATAATTTGTACTTATTAAAATTAATAATTTTTTTTAATAATATACTAATTAAATAAAATAGCACCATTTTAATTTTATTTAAAATGATTCTTAACAATTTTAATTAATTTTTAAAGGTGTTAAAATGTTCTTAAGCTTCGCCAAGACATGGTTTCTTATACAAAATAGAGTTTAGGAAACTTAACAGCCATTGGTTTTATTTCCTCAATCCAAAATAAAAATGTTTGATAACCTAATATTTTACATTGGAGATATAATTGCAAAACTATATAAATTTTTTAAAAGGCTAATCATATGAGCTAAAATTTTTGCGGGTTGTGACGTAACGAAAAGTCCTTTTCCCACAAAAGGCGAAGCTGGAATAGAAAAAACCTTCTGGTGACTGAAAATTGTGTCACGAGCGTTCCTATGACACTGAGTGACATAGTAGTCGATGGACGGTAAAAAAATTGATGACTTATTTTTGTTGTTATTGTTTATTGTTGTCATTGTTGTGAATTTGGGAGTTTTCAGAAATTAAATATTTTATTTGTTTCCCCATAAGATGTTATTTTAAAATTACTATAAAAAATCTAATATTTAAGATTTAAGATATTTATAGTACCTATGGTTTCGCATCCTAAAGGCGTTTCCGTTTTTACTATCCCCGTAGTTCAGATCACAGACGAGCTATAGTTATACGAGTAATAAGGACTCACAGTTAGTATATTGGCCCGGGACCAAATTTTCCCTTTCTCTAGAAACGTTTAGCTGGTAAACCTTATTGTCAAAACAAACTGTAGCAATAAATTATAGAGAAAACTAAAATGTTTTAAATACTTTTCAAATTTATTTAAAAAATATATATATATATATATATATATATATATATATATATATATATATATATATATATATATATATATATATATATATATATATATATATATATATATATATATATATATATATATATATATATATTATTATATATATATAATATATATATATATAATATATATATATCTTTGGTAAAATAAAAATAAAACTATTTGCAAAAATTAGGGTATACAAAATTTAGTCCAATCGGGAAAAATTGAGCATTATATTCAATTATGTGGTTCCAGATAATACATTTTTAACAAAAAAAACCTTTTTTCTCCTAAACTAAGATGCACCTAAAAAAATGCTAAGAGAACATCTTATATCAGGTATTAAATAAAGGATTACAAAAAAGATTTACAAAATTAAAAATATCTAGACTAGTGTCTACGCACACGCCCCTGGTAAAGCAAATAAATTCTTATTTACACTAAACATGCCCTATAATAAACACTGTAAACCATTGACGTCTCTAGGATTTACAATTTTTTTTAATCTAAAAAGTGGGACCTACACCAAATATACACCAAATGCTATTGGCTTTAAAAAAAAACACTTTGGTAAAAAAATAATTTTAAAATTTTCGAAAAAAAGCTAATTTTTTGGCTACGTGTATTTTTTTCGTGAATTTTATAAAATTTTATCGTGAAATCCCAAATTTCACAATTTTTTTTTAGTTTTTCTAAAATCCATGTTTTTTTTTCACTTGACAATTTTCTTCATTGAGATCTCAGAAACGGTAAGAGATACGAGAAAGTTGAAATTGGGCAAAGTTGCGTATAGGAGAGCCCAATAATAAACCATTGAAAAATTGAAGTTTATCTTTTGTACTTTCGGAAATATGGCGGGAAAAACTAAAACTTTCGATTTTCGTTTTTATTTTTTTATGAGTTTATTTCAAAAGGTAGAAAAAATCTAAAAATACATTCTTATTGGAACTTTTTTCGCTTCGTCTATTGGCGAAATCAAAAATCTTGTATGACGTCTGGTTTTCGTTTTTTTTTTTAAATATGGCCCTCGATTGTTTATTGCATTTTTTAAAGCGGTTTCAATTCCAATTATAATGATGTATAATAATACTTGATATTTTTCTGTTAAATAAACCTATTTTTCATAAGAGACAATAAGTTAGACAAGGAACTCACATGATTTCCTATAGGGGCGTTCCATATTTGTTAAATAAATATAAAGTGTTATACATTTTTATAATTGGGATAATAAGGGGTACAAAAAAATTTAAGTAAAAAATTCAGGGTCGTATTTAAAAAAAAATTGACTTCACCAATACATAAAACGCAAAAAGTTTCAATGAGATAGTAATTTTAGAATTTTTCTATTGAAATGAACTAGTAAAAAATTAAAAACACAAATCGAAAATTTGAGTTTTTCGCCATAATTCCGGAAGTACGAAATATAACTTTAATTTTTCAACGGTATATTATTGAGCTTCCCAATAAGCAACTTTGCCAAATTTAAATTACCCACCTATCTTTTACCGTTTCGGAGATCTTCATGCTGGCCCTCTTTATCTTGGACACACTGTATACTGTATACCAGATGCTATTGGCTTTAAGAAGAACACTTTGGTAAAAAAAAAACATTTTGAAATTTGCGAAAAAAAGTTAATTCTTTTGGGCATCCTACAAGGTCTATAAACATTATAAACCATTGGCGTCTCTAAAATTACCACGGAAAAATCGGTCTTTTAAAAGCAATGTCCATTTTTTTGTGAATATTATCAAATTTTATGGTAATTATATAAAAGGGGGCTCGACTGTTTTTTGACCATAAAAACTCGAAAAATTGACATATCGGATAGTTTTTTTTTCATTTTATTTTAATCTTTATTGGATTTATGATAAAAATTGTTTAATGATTAAACAACAATTGAGTCATAATGATTTTTGCAACTGAAAATTCAAAATTTTGACTGCCGTAAATTTGAGGGTCATTCGATAATATTTCGCGACTTTTTTTTCTTGTTGCGCATCAAAAGACAAACAATAAAAAAAACTGATAACTCAATTTCTACGATTTTTACAATGTTTAAAAAAATCGAAAATTTTAAAACCGATGACAAGTAGAACCTAAAAAAAACTAACCAGAACAATTTTTTTTTCAAAAATGTAAATTTTTCGATTAATTTTTTTTTTTAATAAAATTGGAAAAAATTTAAAAATTGATATTTTTAATTTTTTTTAAACTAATCTATTTTTGATGCACATCCAGAAAAAAAAAGAAATATTATGAAAAATCAATGCATGACCTACACATCTTTAGTCAAAACTCAAAATCGATTTTTCGACTTTTCAAATGAAAAAACCTTCATTGTTTTTTAAGGTCCAAACAATGTTTTTCATAAATCTGATGACGAGTAGAACATTAAAAAAATATTGTAAATATCTTCATTTTTCGATTTTTTTATGGCCAAAACACAGTTGGGGCAACACTTTTATATAAGTACAAATTTTATCGTCATATCCCAAATTTCACAAAATTATCCATGTTTTTCTCAAATCCATGGCCAGTTAATTTTTTTTTCAATCGACAATTTTCTTCTGCAAATATTTCAGATGCCTCTAATCTCGAGAAAAATGCAAATATTTTTGCAGCATTTGGAATTTAACGATTAAATTTATTATTTTTACGAGAAAAATACAATAGGGATTTGCTTCAAAAATTCTGATTTTTTCTTGTGGGGCACCATATAAAAAAAAAATTGCAAATTTCAAAATGACCTCTTTTTATCTTGAAGCTGGTAGGTATATAGGTATTTGGTGTGGGTACCATGTCTCACTTTTAAGACAAAAAAATCTGGAGACGCCACTGATGTAAATGTTTCGAGTTTGAGAAAATGTAGACATTTCAATTATCTGATAATAACGAAAGATCGAAAAAAATAATAAAGTTCAACATCTTGTATTTAAGAAAACACTTTTTGACATATGTTAATCTGAGCTTTATTTCATAAAAACACATTAAGAAATCAACCTGTGTATGAACATTATTTATAGAAAAAAACCATTATTGGTATTTTTGACTATTGACACACTTACAATTAAATTTTATAATAATAACAATAAAACAATGTTTAAAAAAAAATCTGTTTCTATTGTCGAATTAAACTTACCTATATTATACTATGCTTTTGTACAGAATAACTTGAAATATTGATGCAAGATTTTATCCACAACAAAGAAATATAGAATATCTATTGCGTCACAATGTCACAATCAGCTGCCACAAGTCAACATACAGCATTGTCAAATTTCATACACATTTAAAGAGGAGGAGAAAAGAAGCTTGGCAACCAAGCATAGATGATGGAGCACTGTTTAGACGACGGTGTACCGAAGGTTTATTGAAATGTTTGGAAATCCGGTTAGTGGTTATGTCAAGCAAGTTTTAAATTGGGGAAACCCACGCCCTTGTTTTAAGGGGGTGTCGGTAAACCTTAAGCAAATTTTTGCTATTAGCTTACCATGTAACATATTTACTTGTGCACAGCATACTAACAGGCGTAAGATATCTTCCTGGCGGCGCTTTTAATATTTTTAAGCACAAAACACGAAAGAAACGATTACAATTCAAATAAAGCAGACAAATTATATCTTAGCAAAACGTTGGCTGAACGTCGGCAATAAACATGACCGTACTTTCCCGTCAATTCATGAAAGGGTGCAACTTTCTGTAAGTTATGCTGTGATAC
This sequence comes from Listronotus oregonensis, assembly GCA_019359885.1. NCBI lineage: Eukaryota > Metazoa > Arthropoda > Insecta > Coleoptera > Curculionidae > Listronotus > Listronotus oregonensis. The sequence continues at coordinate 115,389 of JAHBCN010000218.1, forward strand.
CGGTATGTTGTGGTTACATAGAAAAAATTTCGTACTTATAAAAGCGCTAAAAGTTAAAGTTTTGATTATCTACTTCAATAGTCTATTTCTTTTAGCTTCTTTAAAAATCTATTTTTGCTCATTTCTTTAACTTATATTTTAGTCATAATTATATTACACAGATTTGTTGTATGAGTTTGATAGAATGCATACATGTATTAAGTATTTATTGTATTTGTTTAAAACTTTGAACCTTCGAACATATACCTTCCAGATGCAGCCTTGTTGCTTGGTCTTGCGAACAGTGTTCGAGAGAGAAACTGCGCGTTAAGTCTACAATCTTTCTCTCTCGCTCCGTATGCTGGTTTGTCGACGCCAAGGTCCTTCTAGGTACGTATGTGCTCAAAGATAAAAAAAAAAAAATCGATTTTGAACCAATATCGATAACTACGTCCCATTCCTTAAACAAAACGTCAACTGTCACTAGTTCTTACTACATCACGTGACTAAAATATTTTTCGTGAAGGCAGTGAAGTGTTACTCAAGTGTTTCGTTCCAAAATCGATTTTTACCTATTTTTTGGTCTCAAGGTAAGAATTTTTTAGACGCTTCTAATAAAAAATAACGTATCAATAATAAATAACTAGAACTTACTTGTTTTATAAAGACAGTACAATAAAATATGCTGGCATTTATGCACTCGATGGCGCCATTACTTTTCAGATTTGGCAACCATATGATAGGATCTGCGTAAATACAGATTAATATAATTTTTCTAGAAAGTGTTTCTTAAAAATCTTTGTTGAAAATTGTACAGCCTGTTAATAATTAGAATGGAAAAACAGCCTAAAATGTATTTAAGCAATTTTTCGGGGTGATACAGACATTTTATTTCTAAAATGTCATGTCCATGATATTTAATTATCCAGAGATAGATGTATTATTGCGTAGTTGTGTTTTGAAATTCTAAAGACTTTGTTCCATCAAACTTACCCATATTACCACTTGCACCATATTACTAAATAACATAGCATGGTAATTCCAGATGGGAGTTACTTTTTTGCCTATGAAGTTTTTTGCTCAGCTAAATTTAAAAATGTTTGATTTTCATAATTATCCCTTATTGGTGTTAATCAAATGGATGAAGTAAGTCAAATAGGTGAGGTGGGCACTATGTATTGGCATAAATTAAGCATATATTTCTAGCAGTGTCAAAATAAAAAAATGAAATAGCAGCCGTAGTTGCAAAGAAAAATATGTAAAAATGATTTTTGGGTCTGAAAGCAAATTTCCGCTTTTTTGTTGATTTAAATATCACACAAATGCAGAAAGGCTAAAGTAACCATACTTTACTATTACAAAAGTTTTTAATTTTGTAAATATGGAGTTTATGCCTTTTATTGTTTAACTAACCTGTTTGTAGTTTCCAAAATTTACCATATTGTGTCTATTGTAAAACATCTCGTACAGCATGTAGAGTCTTATATACTGAATCTTGGATATAATGCTTTTTTTAACTTACGATTATATTATGTGTCCTTATAAATGGAAGCAATAAAAGAATAAAATCCAGAGATACCAAATTTTTAAAATACATTGATAAAAATTTACACTTATACTTTTAACCAATCAAAATGTTTTTTTTGACAGGTCATCATATAATTTATCAAAAATTTTACATTGGTCACTTTACCAATTAGACAATTTATTTTAACAGTTCAGCATAGTAACTTCATACTTTTTGGAATTTCTAGCCAACCGTCTACTTAAGCAAAAAACTTATTAACATTTTTGTCCTGACATCCTATGTCAGATTTCCTTATTATTTTTTAAAATAAATTTGGGTGTAAAATATTCTAAACGAATCCCCCTCTTAATTATTGTCCAGAAATTTTCCCCAGTCTCATATTTTTTTTGAAAATATTCAAAAATGCTTTTTTTTAGACGTTTAAGTCAAATTTTTTTTCTATGATGGGTAACCAATATCGAATTATAGTGTAAATTTTTTGACATAATAAAAGTTTTTTGACAATTTTAAAATAAAATTATATAATTTTTTATAATTCTAGTAAACAAATCATACAGAACATAAAATAATAGAACTTTGTCAAATATTAAAGTGTATTTTGCGCCACTACAATCATGACGTTCGCAGAGGGGGGCAGGAGGTCCAGCTGATTTTCATATTTTGTTCTTTTTTTTAAAATACTTATTTTTATTAAAATACATATACTGCATACAAATTTTTAAATTATGGAGAAATTATTATATGCAAGTACAATATGCCTAGTAAGCACAACTTACAAGTTTTTTATTTTGCTCCTCCTGAAAAAAAAATCCGCGGGCGCCTATGACTACAATCAATATTTTTAAAAAAATGGTCCTAATAATAAGGTATCTATAAAAATAAAATAAAACCAGACAAAAGATCATTTTCCTACCATTAGTAACCAATTTTAAAAGAATATCAAAGAATATACTTAATAAGTCTTATAATGGTATTTACAATTTAATAATAGTGAAATCAATGTTAAAATATTTTAGGGTAGCGTACACAAATTATCGCCTTATAGTAAGTAAAGCCCGGCCCGTCCACAAATCAAACCCAAATCTAGGTGTACATCTTTTATCTTCTTTTTTTTTCCATACCATCCGCGCCAGGCTCGCCCATCTCTCTCCAACAAAAATTGGTTGTTGAACGGGCCGAGATTCCTTGACTCCAGCACGGTGCTAGTCAAGTGCTAGTGCTAGTCATTATATTTTTTCATATTTCAGTTTAATTCGTGATGCAGTATTTTAAATGACCAGAAATTAAAGGTTCTCAATGCTTGAAAATATTATTTTTGTAGGAGACTGTACACAACACATGATCTGTTCGTTATTCAGTACCATTTTACATTTTTGGAACCTAGTTAACTTTCATATCAATTTTTTTAACAAAACCCTATATTTTTAATTTCATTTGATTCTTAAAAAAGCCGTTTTTACGAGTGAATTACCTAAAATACTATTTTCTTGAAGACTGCGTCAAATGAGTGACCTTATTATTAGCTAGATTAATATGGCATTAAGCAAAAGTGATAAACAATCCTTAAAATTTAATTAAATTAAAAATACAAACAAGTCTAAAAAAAACAATTGTTTTAGCAAATGATTTGGTAGCCAATAAGACCTACAGTGACTATGACCGCATTATCGATAACGCTGTAACTGATACTTTACATCTCGCAGCCAAAAACAATCAAATCGATGTTGTCATTAGATTAATAAACAATGGCAAAATGTAAACGAAATGGATTACAACAATTTTTCACCTTGCATATAGCTACTGAGTATGGGCACAAAGAACTTGTTCAAATCTCGGCCAATGGAGCCAATGTAGATGCTAAAGGAAAAAATGATTTGACCCCTTTCCATATTGCGGCTCAGCAAGGAAAACTAGAAATATTAATTATATTGCTGAATCCGGTGCTGATATTAATGCCAAGCAGATGATGAATGGACTCCTTTACATCTGAGCATCGATGGTCAGAACCATATCGTTATAGAATTATTAGGACGTGGTTGCGATATTCACAGTACAAGATGGTTAGATCTAACTCCAATGCAGAAGCAGCCAAGAATGGTCACATAGACGTAGTTCTTACATTGTTGGATCGCGGCGCCGAGTAAATCGTAGAAGTTGTATAGATTCTACTTTACATGAAGCAGTATAAATACATGATGATCTTGTTATGTTATTAGTGGACGTGGAGCAGATGTCAGTGCTAAAAGCTCAATGGATCTTACGCTCACACTTTGCGCAGAAAATGGTAATAGTACAATTGTTATGGTTTTGTTGAAACATGCAGCTGATGTTAATTTTAAAAGTATGGTGATAGCACCCCTCTGTACCTTGCTGCTGTTACAGGTCATCTAAAGTTAAAGACCTTATTGAAACTAATGCAGATTCGATAGTAGAAATACAGAATTCAGAACTCCCTACATGGAGCAGCATTAGAGGGCCATGCAGATATTGTAAATGTGTTACTACAAAATGGCGCCTATGTTAATGCTCGAGATAATTTTAATAAAACAGTTTACACATGGCAGCATGTAACGGTCATTATGATGGTAAAATGTTTATACAAACATAACACTAATTCAAATTTGGATGATGATACAATAGAAAACCTCTACACTATGCAGCAGATGGAGGTTTTAATGATGTTTTGAGCACTGTTCACTAATGGGGGGGACGTAAATGAATAACAATAATAATAATACCGCTCTACATTTAGCTTCACAAAAGGGCCATCAAAAAGGTTGTAAAAACTTTGCTGAAGCATTCTGCTTTAGTTAATGAACAAGATAGTCACATGGCAACACCTTTGTTCTTAGCAGCGAAATGTGGCCACAAAGACGTTATCCGGAACTGCTAACGCATGGGACTATTGTAAATATGTTTAACGCTGCTAAAGAAACACCACTTCATGCAGCATCTAAAAACGGTTATGTACATGTAGTGACTTTGCTGTTAGAAAATGGGGCTAATGTAAATGCAGCTGCTAAAGACGCATCCACTCCCCTTCATTTGGCCACCGAAAATAACCAAATTGATGTTGTTCCTGTCTTGTTAAAAAGTGGAACTAAGATGAATATAAAAAATTGTGATTTTAATACTCCCTTGCACATAGCCGCTATAAATGGTTTTAGAGAAATAGTAATTAATTATTGGATTATGGCGCTTGATTGATGTGACAGATAATAATGGTAACAGCATTTTGCATATGGCGGTTCAGAATGGCCACCTCGAAATTGTCCAGATATTATTGCAAAATGGTGCGAATGTGAATTTATTAAATGAAGATGGTGCTAATGCGTTACATATCGCAACGAATCGAGGCTACAAAAAAATTGTTAACATACTACTAGAGAATGGTTCGGAATAGATAATGTCAAGAACACATGGGTATTTATTTTTTTAATTAGTGGTAATCAATTTGACTGAAAATTGAAAATATTACCCAATACATATTATGTTGTAAATATAATGTATTAAAATTACTAATAAGTTTGTTTTTTCACAATCCTAGATTATTTGTTTATCTCAACTAATTTTAGTGATAATTTTATATAAGGTAGACACTAACATAGACAATACTTACTTTTTTATTTTCTAAAAAAGCATTTTGTCACATTTTTTACTTTTATTGTTTCTGTGATCTTTATTTCTTTTACTAATTTGTTTTTGCTTCTTGCGGTTTATCCGAAATAACTAAAAGAACACATAATTTTCTTATGGAAAATTGGTTTCGACCAATTGTTATCAAACTTTGCATGGTGATAGTTTTCAGAACACTGATCAAAAGTCTCCACGGGCACAAAACCCGAAAACCCCTCAACCCCATCCCCTCCAAAATCTTCCTCAAAGGTCACTAGGGACTTTTCTTATGGAAAATGGATTTCGGCCAATTGTTATCAAACTTTGCATAGTGATAGTTATCAATACGCTGATCTAAAGTCTTCACCGGCACAAAACCCGAAAACCAAACCCAACCCTGACCCCAAAATTACCCTCGAAGATCACTGAATTTTTCTTATGAAAAACGGGTTTCGGTTAATTGTTTTTAAACTTTGCATAGTGTTAGTTCCTAACAAGCTGATCAAAAGTTTACATGGGCACAAACCTCACCCAACCTTCCCCTTTCCAAATCACCCTCAAGGGTCACTGGGGATGATTTTGACCGATAGTTTGGACAATTGCTCTGCGGAATTTTTTAATAGTGTTGTCAAATTGTACCCACTTAAATAGTTACAGAGCTACAGCCCGACACCGTAAACTTTTAAAAATCAATATCTTTTTAACAAAACGGTCAATAAATTCAGGTTTTTTTTTATTAAATCAGACTCTCTTTGTAATATTGTTCTTATGTTGGGGGAGTGGCGTTTCCTACAACTCCCAGCATTCTGGAGTTGCTGTATTTTAGAAGTAGGTGGGTCCAAAAACTGTAAAATAGTGTAAAATATTACTGAATAACGAACAGACCTCATGTGTTGTGTGTACAGTCTCCTACAAAAATAATATTTTTAACATTGAGAAGCTCTAACTTTTGGTAAAGCGTATTCGATCTTATTTGGAACAGCGCTAAATTTGTGGTCTTTTCAAAGTACTGAATCACGAATTAAACTAAAATAGGAAAAAATATAATGATCCGTACTAGTACTAGTTTTGTCCCGTTCAACAATCAATTTTTGTCAGAGGGAGATGGGCGAGTTCAGCGCAGATGGCATGAAAGAGACCAAGATAAAAGATGTTCATCCCAATCCCGAATTAAATTGTGGACGGGCCGGGCTTTACTTACTATAAGTCGATAATTTTGTCACGACTGTCGCTAGTGAACTACCTTAAAGAAAGTTTTGTGAATTTATCTTTTGGTTTGTTCCAACACGTCGAAAAAACGTTACCGAACGATCACGCTCATGCGCAGCTATTAAAGTGCGTTCCAACAGAGACGTGACGGTTATCGGACGATCCTGTTTGTGTACCAACATAACTTGGGATTGTTAATGTTACGGTTTCAGAACGGTAATTCCGATACATGGCCTAAATTGAAAACTGTTTGGGTTGACTTGCGCATTGAGCATCTTGGCACTGGATTTTTAAAGGCTGGTTTATGCAGACAACTTTAAATTTAATTTAACTTTTATTTACATTTACTTTAACTTTAAGAATTTCTTGAGCATTTATAAAGAATATTACATTTGCCTTACGCAAGCGCAGAAACACGAAAATTTCGTTGGGTTGGTATTAATTAAACAATTTTTTATGTTTTGACAAGGTTTTGGCTGTTTTTTGTGCTTGGTTTGTTATAATTAAATAAATAAAATAATTAATTAAGATATCCGAATTTTCTGTTACGTAAATCGGGTTAAAGATTAAAGTTGACAGCTCGGTCTAGAGAATTTTAAGTTTGGTTAACTGCTCGCGCATGCTCATTTTCATTATTATTTAATTTAACTTTAAGAAGATAAAAGTTGGCCAACTTCTTAAATAAAAGTTAAAGTTAAAGTTTCCTTAAAGTGTGTATAAACCAAGGAAGTTTAAAGGTGTATGGAAGCCCAATACTGTAGAACAAAATTGTCCAGCCGTGCAGGGCAGCGGGAATCGGGTCGGCAATGCGGGTTTGCGCAATGAGTAGTGGGTCAGGGCCAGACTTCCATAATTCTTTGTTACTATCTATAAAGTTAACATCACCATATGTCAAATTTAAACATTCACTTTTTTTTTTTTTGCACAAAATTGTTGGTTATTCAACGATATCACTGTAGAATATTTAAAATTATTTGTAATTTGGATTTTATATCACTGATATAATATGGAAAGAATACTTTACAGCCCTCTATTTAAATGGTTGATATTTTCGGGAGTTTTGTATTTTTACCAAAAATCTTTGTAAATAAATAAACACGATTTTTTAAAATAAATTTTAAACTAAATTGTTAAATGAAATAAAAGTACCTAAATGTAAACCTTATTTCTTTTTATAATCCACAGAAACACACAAACATTGTGGTAATCATCTAAAAGATAGTTAAGATTGCCTTATTTTTCCCCTGCTATTTCCTTTGAATATTTTATTTTCTATTATTCATAATTGATATAGGTATTATTATTTATTCGGTTACCTAACGTTACGTCTCATAAGAAACACCTAATTTAAATATAAGAAATACTTACCTAAAGTAAAAAATGCCGGGTATGTTACCCTTGGATTTGCAAGACAAAACCATACAACCTCCAGTCATTTTGTTTCGATATTAAGTAACAAACAATAAACACAAAATTATAGTCACAATTAAATAAACACTAATCACTAAAATAAAAATGTTTTTATCAATCCAAAAAACTCCTGCAACCACAAAATATAATCACACAAGGCAAAACAACCGAAACTAATACGGCGCAAAGGGCACAAACCACAACGAAAACGGCGATTGATGAGACGACGACGGCAAAGGTTGGTGGATGGTACAGCGCGGATATCATACGCGCCGCGTGCGCCGATGCATTAAAAAAGGTATTCCGGCTCTCATAAAAGTATAATGTGTTGCCTAACTGCACATTGATTTATCAGTGTGTAAGTGGGCAACACATTAAATTATTTCATGGAATTTTGTTATTGCGCAGAATCGGCAAGGCCAAGTCTGACATTTATTTTTATACTGGGCTGGACATTTTTTGATCGAATGGGCCATAGCATTGGGCTTCCATACACGTTGAAAAAACTTCCTTGGTATAAACGCGCTTATATATTAGTGTGCAACGGTCTTACACTAAAGTTAAATTAAAGTTAAATTAAATTTAAAGTTGTCTTTATAAACCATCCTTAATTTTGCTGTTTTATGTTTCATCTTCATATGTTTACTGTTATTTAGCCACTAGCGTGCATAGTGCTTTAGCATTTCCTATTTTCTTGCTTGTTTAATCATTCGAAAGTATTAATTTTTACACCTCCCAAGCCCATCATTGAATTTAATTATTTTAAAGATGAGTGACGATATTATGAGTGATATTTGGTCATAAAAATAAATAGGGTCGAGTGGGGTAAATGTAAACAGGGGTAATTGTAAACACCATTTGTAAATATTTTAAATTTGCCGCCGAAGTTTAAATAACCGGAAATTATGGAAGAATATCCCTTCCCTTTCTTTAATACAAACACGTGAAACATCTAGACATGTTCAATCAGTTTTGATCTGCTATAAGTTTAGAGTGCTGCAAAAATTTTGTTTTTCCTTTCGCGAATCGTTTTGTAATAGTGTTGTGATAATTTTGTTCTAGAGGTAAGTGGACAATAGTTAGTATCTCAGGCTAAAAAATAAATGTATTTTTATATTTTTGTTGGTTTGAGAAGTGTGCAAAGTATAAAATTCTCTTTAGGAATCTGTTTACATTTACCCCTAGGAAAATCAACTATGGGGTAATTGTAAACAGTATTTTGGGGTAAATGTGAACATGAAAAATTGTGTATTTACTTTGTTACAGATGCCTCGAAAATATGTGCGCCGAACAAATGGACCATCATACAACAAAGAAGCTGTTGTGAATGCCGTCAGAGATGTTCAGAATAAAAATATGAGTTACCGAGAAGCTGAACAATTTTATGGTGTGCCCATTGCAGTAATTTCACAACGACTCAATGGAAGAAAGACATCCCTTGATTCTGATGGTCGTGGCCGCAAAACAGTATTTTCTAAGCATGAGGAAAATAAAATAGTTGAATGTTTGCTGGCTAGAGCAAATGCGGGGTATCCTTGTGATAAGGACGAATTATTAAACCTTATCCAAGAATATGTTAGAACGCATAATTTGAGAACTCCATTTGTTAATGACAGACCAGGATTGGACTGGTACTACTCTTTTCTACATCGTAACAAAGATCGCCTTTCACTAAAAAAACCTGAACACCTTCAGAAGTGTAGAAAGGATGCCAGAACACCAGAAGTAATATACAAATTTTATAATGATTTAAGTAAGACCTTATCACGACTTGAAATTAACACCGAAGAGAAAGCTTGTTTCGTTTATAACGCAGACGAAAGTGGGTTTAAAAGTGATCCAAATCGATTGAGGGCAATTGGTGAAAAAGGCAAGCCGCTGAGCAGAGTTTCTGGAGGATCCGGACGTGAGTCCACGACAGTATTAGCGTGTGTAGGGGCTGATGGAAGTGTACTTCCTCCCTTAATATTGTGGAAGGGAGCCGGAATACAGGCACGCTGGACCTCAGATAAGGCTTATCCTGGAACTTTGTACTCTGTATCAAAAAATGGCTGGATGGAGGAGCCTCAGTTTTACAAGTGGTTTGTCAATGGTTTTATACCACACATAAAAAAAATTAGGGTACTGAAATCTTCTCCTAATCAAGCAGCTCTTTTAATATATGACGGGCATACAAGTCACGTTAGTGTAAGGATTCTTGAAGAGGCAATTGCGAACAATATTACACTTATTAAACTACCTAGTCATCTGACAGATATGCTCCAACCACTAGACAAATGTGTTTTCGGCCCAGTTAAAACATATTGGGAGAAAAAGTTGGTTAGTTTTGGACGAAGTCAAATGGGCAAGTCTAAAAGGACAAAAAACTAAATCACTCACTGAATTTAAGGAAAATCCGAAGAGGAAAATAAGTAACCAAAACAAGCAGAAAAAGAAAAAAAAAAGAAAACAATCAAGACACAAGATGATTCAAGTGAAGAAAGTGAAATATCCTTAAACATAAGCGATCGAGATAGCCCATGGGAAGAAGAAATGTTGAAGTTGAAGTTGAAATGTCTGATGAAAATCCAGTTGAGCTCACAGGGATTTCGGATTTAAAAAACGGTAGCTTTGTTCTCGTAAAGTTCAGAGGTGGAAAGAGGAATACTTCAATTTACAAATACGTTTGCTCTGTTGAAAAAATAGATGGTGATGATGTTGAAATAGTGGGTTTAAAGAGCATTGACGATACTAAAAAAAATTATGCCGTTCAGTCAAATGACGTCAGTTTTGTCACCAAAGATCAGATAATAGGAGTTCTGCCTTTCCCAGAAATTAAACTTAGGGGAGAGAGAATCTATTACCATTTCGGGAAAAAAGTATCAGTGTTAGAGGATACTAAAACCTGTTAGACATAAATATCGTTTTTGTAAAACATGTAACAGCTTTTATTTTTTTTTCTTAGTTTGTAAATTTTTGTCCTGTTGTACCTTTATTTTTGTAATAAAATTCTATAATGGCTTTTAATATTTTATTTTTTAGGGGTAAATGTAAACACGAGCTAAAATTGCTTATCTTATGGGTCTTACACAAAAACACGTAATGTTTACAAATACCCCTCATATTTCATCGTTTAGTCGGTTGCTTTCTGAGATAGCTGTTTACAATTACCCCAATTTAGACGGGGTAAAAGTAAACAAGGTAATGTAAAAAATATATATATATATATATATATATATATATATATATATATATATATATATATATATATATATATATATATATATATATATATATATATATATATATATTTAATGGTCTAGTCGTTTTTAACAGCATTTTGTTATTTTTTAAGTAATATAAAGTTCATTCAATATAATAAAAGTGTTGGTACCTCTAATGACACTTAAATATAGCTGTAATATACAAACGAATATGTAAAAATAACAATCTGTCAGAATCCGTTTACTTTTGCCCCACTCGACCCTATAATAAGTAGAAAAGGTCGGTTATATTTTCAAAACAAAAAATTCAAAGACATTTGACCTTTTAATTTGACAGTCCCGAAAACGATCCGCAAAGCGATCCAAGGTTTGTTACTTTTTGTACCGTCACGAAACTATTTTAAGCCCGCGCATGCGTCGAAGCGCACCAAAACCAATTCAAAAACGGTTTCGAAACGATACCGGATGCTTGTTGGAACAAACCTATTTATGGTAAATAAAAACAGGTTTTTATCACTTATTAGGGAAGCAGAGGATGATGCTATTTATTTTTGGATTAAACGTTAAAACAATGAGTCTAGACTTTTTTTGTTTGTCTTACTTGTAAAGTCCCTGCAAAAATTGTATACTATGTTTATTCATTTATATGAACCCATTGGGTCCCATCAAAAAAATGTATGAATAATTCCTTATTGGTAATAAAAGTTTTTTTTTTTTTATTTCAGATTACATCAAAATTAAAGTGACCCATTTACATTTTAATTTTATTTTCCATCATCAGGGAATGGTAAGTCAAATTTTGTTTAATTTGTTGAAATTATCACAGAAAAAAATAGTACTTTTTAACTATTGTGGTAAGTGCTGTATCAATCACCCTGTATTTACTAGCATCAAATTAAGAACATTTTCTTTGTTTCGGTGCCGTAAATTTTAACATTTTTTTGTGACATTGTCGAAATTAGATCATTTCATAATCTTTTCATTTATCTTACAACTGAACAAGGTGAATTGCCTCGTTATGTAGTTTACTTTCTGTTATTTTGTTAATTGTTTCGCTAGTGATTTTACATCAGACAGCACGATCAGCTTAGTTAACTTAGTTAAGATTATATACAATTGATACTTATTTCGTTAATAGAATTGGGCTATTAAACATGTATATTTTAATTAATAAATGCAGGGGTGGATTTACGCAAAGGCTGAGTAGGCTGAAGCCTAGGGCGGCAAATTTACGATTAATTTTGTAAAAAATGTAATCATAAATTTTAATGATATAATTAATGAATTTGCAGAAAAAAAGGTTCGAAGAAAAATGTCAGTATAAGGTTTTGCTTATGATTAAATAATACATAGTTCAAAAAAGTCTTATTTGTTATACCATTTTAATTTATATTTTGTTTTTATATTATGAGATTTGTTTGTTTTAAAGAATTGTTATTTGTGTGTTATTTGTGTCTCCGGTAGCGTAGTGGTCAGAGTTTCGGCTCGCGGGCCCGGCGATCCGAGTTCGATTCCCAGTGCCGGAGAGACACTTTTAGGTAGTAGTTATTTAAAAATAAGGTCCGTGGTGGCACTACAGCGTTGTCTAAAAGGTGCTGTGAAATGCAATATTTGCATGTTTCAGTGCTTGGACAACGTTGACGGAACAACTGGGAAGAAATGGGTTAAACACCGGAAAACCCGGCACTCACGGTACTTTGGTACTTTGGTTTATATATGTATATATAATCCGTAGGATATAATATACATATATAATAATCCTTCGTGAGCTGTCATAAAGATAAAAAAAAATAATAATTTTCTGTATGATTTACTTTTGTTAAATTTGTTTATTAAATTTTCATAAGAATTACTAGTGAAGTTTACATTCTTTTAATGGTAAATGCTAAATGATATCCAAAAAATGTTGACATATTAGGGCGGCAAAAATATATTAGCCTATGGGCGGCAAAAAGTTAAATTCGGCCCTGAATAAATGGAACAAGCAGCGCTACTCTTAAGCGCGCTTGTTTATTGACGTTTTTTACCATACACCGGGTTGTTCAAAAGGTTTTGTGGTTTAACAAAAAAAAAAAACACGAATCTGGAAAACTGTCAAAATACGCTTTTACATATTTTCACAGTTTGAATTCTATCTGGATAACAACGTAAAACGTACTGAATTAAAATGGAATTAACCAAAGATGATGTACCTGGGGCAAAATTAACATTTTTAAAAACACAGATCATCTTTTCCGGGACTTAAAACAATGGTTTACATGTCGTGGTTTACCCGTGTCAAGTAACAAAAATGTCCTAGTTGAAAGGTTAGTTGATCCATAACTAGCGTACAAATTGATAGGCTTTCTTTGATTATTTCAGTATAATGCCCTAATGGCTCCTTATATATCGTTTGTCCAGCAGCACCAAGGTCCAGAGTTCGATTTTACAATGACTCCAAGAACTTTTTTTTAATTAAAAACATGAGTGGTCACTTATTTTTAAAAAAAAAAATAATTACATACCTAATTAGATCTTGAGGACATTAAAAAAATTACATACAATCACTTGAACTAATACAACAATTATCGACAAAATGGTTAGAAATATAGATAAGTTTTGTATTGTTGTGGTAGATTTATTTATTATAAATACCTCGCTGGATACACGCCAAAAGAAACGATGGAACCTCTTTGGTCCTGGTCTCGGGGTATAGAGACTGAAAGACATTGATGGACCTCTTAGTTAATGTTTATGACGTTTTGTTATAAATGACATTTTAGTTTGTGGTGATTAATAATTTATTATTTTCAAAAAAATTAAAAGCTGGTGGTGTGGATTTTAAGTTTTCCTGAAATTACTTATGCATCAAGCATAGCTACCCACAACTAACCATGTATTATAATTTACATGGAGTATAATAATTGAAAGTTCTCGGAATTTTTTAAAGTTTATACCAAGGTTCTAACTTTTTTATTTTATTTAAATTTAATTTCATATCGGTGGCAGACTTGCTACCTGCTAGTTCATAGGAACCAATAGGCCTTTTAAGGTTATGCTCAGCGCAAGCGCGTCCGCCATGTTAAAAAGGCGGCAATATAAAAGTTTCGGGCACTTTTTATAAATATGGCTGGGCAACAAGCATTATCATCTGAAATATCAGTTTAATTAATAGAAAAATTAATTAATGGCGCTTCATTAGTGCATCCTACTGTAGAAGCCCACAACTGTTTAGTTAAGACGATGGTTGAAGTGCCATGGTCGTCCTCAAGGAGGAGTTAAAGCCGGATTAGTTGAGAGGTTGGGATAATAATAATTTAGATGTCAAGTAAAACTGTATTCTACTTGTCATGGTAATAAGTAAAAGTAATTACAAAAAAGAAAAAATAATCCTTATTTCTATGTTTTTAGCGAGGTTCTAGTGACTTTTACCTACAACAAAATTTATTATTTGAGGTTGAAGGATTTACTATGCGCATCGCTGCGGCATTCTTCATACCAACAACGTTTTTTAGCCCCTTTCCTATAGATAACATTATATATTTTAATTAAAATACTTGGATTATTATTTTATTATGTATGCACAGTAATTTGAATTAAACTGATTATAAAAAAAAACAATTATTATTACTTATTTTATTGCTATTTTTTTTATAAACATATGCATTGGTAAATAAAGTGCCCGAAAAACACGGCGAAATTTGGGGCATGCGCACAAAAAATTTCAACTATTACAAGGACTATAGGCTAAGCACACTTAGTCGATATGCCCCGGGACCAGGACCGAAGCGGTCCCATTGTATAAAACCTCTTCTGACTAGTATACCCGACAAGAACATTTAAAACAATAATCCGCCAAGGCTATATAAAACATATCTACAAACAACCTATTTTACTTGTAAGATTGTTTCTAGCCCTGACCTTAGAGAACTGTTTTTCTTCTAAACAATATGTTTAACGTAAAAAATTTAGAAGTCATTGTTTAATGACATTTTGCAAACAGATGAAGGACGTTACCTAGAACGAGTAATAAATTCCTATAATGATGTTTTGTTGCAAAATATACTATGCAATCTGACCTGAAAAGTAATGTAGCAAACGATATAGGTACACATGAGTTTTTTATTAGTTGACGTATGATAATTAATACTTGCTGTCACAATTTTGCAGGGAGCTATTAATTAATTACGTACTTATTTATAAATTAATGATCAAAATATAAAAATCTTCGTTTAATTCGGGCCAAAACGTCAAGAATTTATTTTGACCTAAGTTCTCGCATTTGATTACTTTTTTGTTTTTAAATAAAAATTATATTTGAAAATTAATTTTGAATCCAATTATACAGGGTGGCTATATCGCTGGTTTATTAAAAGCATAAGAACGTTTTTCAACCTTTTTTGGATTGAGCTGCACCTCTTTCAAAAGTCAAAGGGAGCGAAATCTGGCAAATAAAGTGAATGTATTTTCTTTAAAGATTATTTTTTTTGAATACCTATTTTAAATTACACTGGTGTACTAAAAAATGACGGTTTTAAGAAGTACAAGTAAAAGTTCAAAAATAATTAAGGGATATGAGTGCTTTCAATTTTTCATTCTTCGTTGTCATTTTTGCTTGGTAAAACTGGGTACCATGTCATTTAACGAGGACTAAACAGGACCATATTTGTGTCTTTATGTTCCCCCGTAAAATTTTAAAAAAATACTGAAAAAAAACTAAATTTAAACAATGGAGGTTCGACATTAAATTATTTTTTTCTTTACACGGCGTTTTTGAGGCTTGATCACGAATCTAAAATCAGTTTTTTTCCGGCAACCTCTCGTTTTTAAGTTATGAGGCCTCCAAAGTAACTAACCTCAAAATTATTTCTTCTTGAAACTGATTACCATTAAATGAAAACATATACTGATTGGGCACTTAGATATTAAACAAATACACTAAAATTTACAATAATGTATTGTCTATTTTTAGTAAAAAACACCTTAAATGAATCCAGTTTTCTTTACGTTGTAGGAATATATGTTGTATAACCGGTTGCCTATTTCTTAATTAAGTTTATTTAAAATAATAAGACTTAATTTATTTAAGGTTTTATTTACTAAAAGTAGGCAATAAAATATAAGTAAGTATTAGTGTTTTTGTTTAATAAGAAGTGCCCAATCAGTTTGTGTTCCCATTTGATGATAATCAATTTCAAGAAGAAGGCATTTTGGAAAAGTGTCCATTTTGAGGTTAATCCACTTGGACAACTCATAACTCAAAAACCAGATGTTGCCGGAAAAAAAACTGATTTTAGATTCGTGGAGGAATATTTTAAATAGTATGGCAATCTCAAAAATATTTACCTTATTTACCAAATTTATTTACATACGTGTATCAAATTATGTTAAAATGTGATCTGGTTTGTCCCAAATGCAAAGCGTTTTCGACTTATGCTATGTAAATAGATACTTAACCAACAAGGGTATTAATCGCCAATTAATTGTCTTTTTTTTTTGAATTTCTATTGGGCTATTTTTTTATTTAAGGAAATCAACTTGACAGGTGTTTTAATAACTTGTATTTGAGTGTCAGTAGTCCACAAGTGTTTCCTGCGAAAAATAGTTAGAAGGCTTCGAAAAATATGAGCGATAGCTCATTCGACGCGGAATGCAAATCTAAAAAAGGCGTTTTGGAGACATTTTTCTGCCAATAAAAATTGCAATTGTTATTAACAAAAAACGAAAAAAAAACCATTTCGATTTTTGATAATAACTCAAAAACAAGGAGAAGGAAATTTCCGATAAAAAAGACCCAACTTCCGTTTCTATCTCCATTATTTATAATTTTGATTTAACGCTAAAAATGGGCCTCCGCGCGACTTTTGATTGCGCGCTCGGCAAATATTTTTTAGGGTATTAAATATTAATTTAAAAAAAAAAAATATGGTGTATTTAGAACATTTCAAAGAATTTATTCACGTTGAAAATTTAACTTAAAGTTAACTTTTCAACAAGTTAGATAATTGTTTTGAACTTTCGTCTTCATTGTACATTAAAAAAATGTTTAAATAATTGTATACATTTTTCGCGTCGTGGAGCCCTTCTTAAATACATACCTAACAAGATCATGCCATAAAAGTTTTAAAAAATGTAATGCTTTGTTTTAAATAAATTTATAACTTTGACAATATTAGTCTGATTTTTCATTTTATAATATTTTTAATTATAAAATTATTATAAACAAAGGATTAAATTTTGTAAAACTTTTATGGCGTTATCTTGTTAAGTATATATATAAATTACAAAATTTAAATTATTAAATTTATTAAGGGTCTTTCCTATATTTAAACAGCTTTTTGACTTTATTATACGAGATAGAAAAGTACTTTTAATAAGGACTTGTGTTTATCCATTTAAAATTTTTTAATTATTGGCCCTAAAAATAGTTTTGCCCTTTTTTTAGGTCGAAAAATCACTTTTTAAATTTTTTTTTATTTAAATAGTAAAAAAATGATAATAAGCACAAAACATCTGATGAACCAAACGTACGATTTTTTAAATAGAACATCCTGTATATTATGTTCCAGGTTGATAGCGCTAAAAATCATCTTTTTATATATATATAATTTAGCTATATGTGTTTTAGTAGTTTTTGATGATGTTTGTGGTTCACCCTGTATATGCGTCAACTATTTTTCCTTATGGTTTAGGATAAACCCTACAAGTCTTGTATTGAAAGTTTTTTTCCATCTCGTATAATAAAGACAGCAGAAGCTGTTTAATTACAAGGAAAGATCCTGTACAATGAGGATGGAAGTTCGAAATAATTTTGTTAATTGCCAATTATCTAACTTGTTAAAAAACTAACTTTAAGTTATTTTTTTAACGGGAATAAATTCTTTAAAGTGTTCTGAATACACCATAATTTTTTAAAATATTTAATTAATGTTTAATACCCAAAAAAAATTATTTAGTGTGACGTACTCGGTTATGACGCCGAGCGCGCAACCAAAAATGTCATACGGAGGCCCATTATTAGCGTTAAATTTAAATTATAAATAATGGAGATAAAACTCCATGACTTGAGGCTTTTTTATCAAATTTCCTCCTTTAGGATCTATTCGCAATTTCCGCTATCTCTATGGTTTTGAGTTATCATCAAAAATCGAACTGGCTTTTTTTTTCGGTTTTGTTAATAACAATTCAATTTTTATTGGCAGAAAAAAATCTAAACTTTTAGATTTGCATTACGTCGAATGAGCTATCGCTCATTTTTGAAGCCTTCTAACTATTTTTCGCGAAACACATTTTCGACTAGACTACAAGGTTATACACAGACTTAATGTTTGTTTTGTATATTTTTAGTTGCCTATACTATAAACTATAATCGTTAATAGAAAATCATGCATAAATAGAGACTTTTAATAAATGATTTTGTGTTCGTGAATAATAATCATAAAATATACGATCGCCGAAGAAAAAATAATTTTCTACCTTGTACATAATGAAACACTTTTTTCACATTCCTTTACAGCCTACATTTTACCTTGCCCTGTAATATATTCTCGTTTTGTTTGGAAATATCTGCTTTAAAAGGGGCAGCACGATAGCGGCGCACAGGTTGGGAGCGAATCAAACGGGTGGTTGGTCGCCCTAAAGGGAGGATGATGAATGTATGTCTCTTTGTAGAAGGGATTATCGGCTTTAAAAATATCCTTTACCTGCTAAATGCGTGGGTATGTGCAAAAAGTGAGCGCAGGTTGTTAAAAAAATGAGACAATTATTTTTTATAAATTCTCACGGTTTGGAAAGGCTGGATTTTAAATAAAAACAAGATTTTTTATATTTGTCATGTGTCATAGATCTCGAATGAAAGAAGAGTAAGTGGCCTATTACTTTTATCCACATCGCTTTAAGAAAAGAGGTTCAGAGTGGTAAATGGTTTTTTTAACCAATTTAAAAAAGAGGGTTATGTTATCAATTCTACAGTATGTATGTAAAATTATTGAAATTGAAAATATTCACATTTGATTATTATTTATTGAGGCTTCTAAACAAATGAAGAATATCAAATAGGTTTTGTGTATGTTTGTATCTTCGTATGTATGTATGTTTGTCTACGTATTTCTTCGAAACTAATAATCGGATTGTGACCATTTTTTTTATTGGCTTACATTTACTTTAACTTAAGTAGCAGTAAAGATTTTATTAAAATCGGTTCAGTAGTTTTTATGATATGGACTTATAATACGTGTAGGTGTAACGGCCTTGGTCAACCAAAACGAAATCAAAATTAGGAATGAAAAAAATTAGGGGCCTACAATTTTTTTAATAATTAATTCTATTCTGTTTCGGTGCAAGCGATAGTAATAAAATATTTAAATTTATGCTAATAAGCTTCTTGTATTAGTACGGGTATAAATATTTAAGAATTCAATTTACAATGATTCAATAGACAATTAGAATGCTGCCAGTACTCCTCCCGGCCCCGGTCTAATATAAGGCAGCTCTTTGGGTCGAACAACAAAAGAATAACGTAGTGTCGGCCAAAATAATCCTATAAAACACTTGACACTGGCTTACGCTTGGTCTGGTGTTTGTTAAAAAGGTTTTAAGTAATTTTTTTAAAATAGGAATCGTATTTAGTTATAATGTATTTTATTTAATATTCGACAATTAATACCTAGGTTGAAGTAAAAATATAAAAAAAATATTTACAAGTTCTATTTATTTATTTGCCCGTAAGGCAAAATTACATTTTTGTTTAGCAATCGCCAATACTTTTAAACTAACCTTATAAAAATACTTAAAACAATAAAAAAAACTATTTTACAAGTACAACAATAAAATATTGAAATATTAAAAATGCAGTTATTAAAATTATAAAATAAACTAAAGTTAAAAATTTATAATTAAACAAAAATGCTTATTAAAAATACACCACAGTGCCAGATTATGTTAAGTACAAATAAAATGTGAAAATGTCACCAAAATGAAAAGTAATCTTAAATAAGTATTATATTCTCTTTACTCCAATACTCAAGACTAAATCAAACATAAACCATTTTCTTAATTCAGAAAAATAGTATTTTACAATTTAGAATTTTTTAAAAATAATTCAATAAAATGACTTTACTAAAAAGTTGATTTTTGGACTTACCATAGACTGGCTCTGCGGAACAGAATCCATATTATATTAAATGTATTACTCACATCTACCTCTTAGCCATTTTCCTTATCTGACAGATCACTTAAGGAACTATCACTGCTTGAATCATTTAAGTCTCGTTTTATAATTAGAGGTTCTATAGTTTCATCGACTACTATATCCATATTTCACATTTTATTTTCTACATGTAGCACATGTTCAATACATCTTTGCCAGTTTTCCAGGGAAACATTAAACAATAAAAAACCTCCGTCTACAAAACCATTCCTGCTTCCAATATGAGTAATAATTAGTCTTCGTTTCTTCCCAGATGGAGGTTTTAAACCCGTGAAAAGGCCTTCATTAAAAGCCTGGCGAGCAGTTGTGAGATTCCCATCTTGCCAAAATTTTTTAAGCGTATATCCCTCATTTATCCAGGTCTTATCTAGATAATATATTGATTTTCCTTCGGAACAAGCTCTTTTTACCTTTCTCAAATAATCTCTTCTCCGTTGGACAATCTCTCCAGTTTTTATTAACAAAGATTTTATTTGGAACTTCTTCCACTGCAAATTCAAACCCTTTAAAATTCTCCATAGTTTTACCCTACTTATTTCTGGCACTTCCGGATGATTTCTGACAGCTCAAAAAATACTATCCACGGTCGGGATTTTGTTTCCATAAAGAAACCATGTACAATACGTCTAATTGCTTGCTTCGTGTCATCTGTTATCTGAAGTTCTTTTTTGCCTGGTCGCTTTTTTGGTGACGCTATACCTCCCTCTTTTTCTTGTTTTTAGTGTTAAAAAATGTGCTTTAATCACATTTTTTAACTCTATCATCCACACATAAGTCACAGTTTTGCTCATTTGTGATATAATCGAATACGTTTTTAACAATACGCTTTTCGTTTAATGTTAAATGACCGAGGTGTGCACGTGTTGTTGAACCAGCCATTTTGGTAACTGTAACATTATAACACTGTAACAATAATAAGAACTACGCAATTGCACATTTAGAAATATTATTAGTTTGCCAAATAAGGACTATCACAGGTAGACCGTGATCCAACCTAATTGGTCTGCCTAATAATGGCCGTCGGTACGTCATTAGGAAGGCAGATTAAATTAGGCCCAACAACTTCCTGGAATATATATTTGTGTTGTTCTCAACAAATATAAAAACAGAACATTAAACCGTGCAATCGAATACAAAACATAAGTAAAGTAAATATTAAAAATATAAGGATAGAAAATAGGTATAATTTTAGTTGACACAACACAAGATATCGGAATACTTTTAATATTTATTAACCTTATTTGCAATTAAGGATAAATATATCTAGATATATACATATATAAAGATACATATACCAGCGCGCCTATGGTTTACGTTTCTGAAGCCATTCCGTAAAATTTTATTACCATCGCTTGCAATGAAACAGAGTATAATAATCGGATTGTGGTCATTCTCTTTTTATTGACTTGAATTTACTTCAACTTAGGGAATAGTAAAGATTTCATCAAAATTGACAGTATTTGACAACACTGTTTTAACACGGACAACAGCGCACTGGCCATATAACTATTTAAATTAGACGTAATTGAAGCGTTATTTGAGGCGCGGATGTATACTAATGTTGCCAAGGAATTTTATGAATGCACAATATTAACTTTTTTTATTGCTTTGCGTTACTGTGACACATCAAATCTAAACAGCTGTAAATGTACGAATAAGTTGACAGAACCCCATAAAACTTTAATCATGTTCATAAAAAGTACTACCATTTTTCGAAAAATAAAACTACGGACCTTATAGTGCCATCTCTTATCAAACAACAAAACGTATTAAACATCTAGTTACAAAGGATTAATTTCATTAATAATAAACCTCATTAGTATTTTTTTTCTAAAAGGATAGGATCACTCGGTATATCAAAAAATGTGATTCAATTTTGATTTAAGTTATTATGTATCCCGGACTTTCTATTAATAAATATTCAGGAAGTTATATGAGTTGCCAAATATCCGCGTGATAGGTCCAAAAAATGTTTATTTGTAATATTTGTTGACCTCAAATTAAAGCATATTTAGATCATAAAACTTTTTATTTTCTCTTTAGTGTTGCTTGTTATAGATTTTTCTAAAAAAATTTTAAGAATATTTACTAGGTTATAATACACCTTCTAAAGAGGGGGGCACTTACTTATATTTTGAGCTTTAAGTGTGTCAAGTGCCATCACTCATCCCGTCTAACAGTACTACTTAGCACTCAGAAAATCAAACTAATGGGTCATCCGCTGTTTGGGCCTGATTTGGCACCACTGTTCCCGAACGTCAACAATATATTGCGTGGACAACGATTTTCGTCAGCAGAAAAACCATTGAATCATTCAAAAAAAGGGTTGTAACGGAACTCCGCCTCCGTTACTGCGGAACTTTCGCAAAGATCGACCTCCGCATCCGCCTCCACAAAATTTATGCGGAGGTTTATTTACGATAACATACAATGCGCAAGGAGGAGCTGCGACGCAGCCGCTCGATTGCCTCTTCTCAATTTTGATTACTAGTTTATTTATGGAAGCTTACCATGTACATGTATGTATTGTTCCGTGACACCCGTATAAAAACACGTATCCTGGTTTTACACCTTTTATTGCAAATCAGGTTCACAAACGTTTCTATGGTAACAAAATTCAACGTAACGTTATTGTGACAACTGTTTAACCTTTAACTATCTGTCAACTTTTATCTCTGTGAAATGCAAAACTAAACTGGCCCGTGCGGATTTTCCTCGCGCTTTTTATAGTAAAGTGGAAAAGAATGGAAAAGTCTGGAAAAGTCTAGAATTAGCTGGAAGGATTCTTTTACTACAGGATGTAAGAAAGTGTAAAAAGGATGTCTCCAGCGCCCTCAGGATAATCCGCAATGACCGTCGAAAAAGGGAAAAACTAAGGTAACCTATTTTAAATAAATTATTAACCTAAATAAAATAATTCTAACCTTTTATATTTCTAATAACTAAACACTAACTGAAGTCTGTAACAGTATGTTATGTACCCATTTAAAATAAATATTTTTAACTTTAATAAATTATGAATTTCTATTTTTTTCACTTTAAATTTCACCTTCGCCTCCGCCTCCGTTAACCTCCGCATCCGCGTCCGCTAAAAAGGCCTTCGTTACAACCCTCTTCAAAAACCATATTTTTAAGGAATATAATGTCCGATGGACATCTTTTATCTTCTTCTCTTCCAAGCCATCCGAGCCGAACTCGCCCATCTCTCTCTAACAAAAATTTATTGTTGAACGAGCCAGGGTTAGTACCAGTATTTTGAATGGACTCTAAATTTAGCGGTGTTTCAAATAAGATCGAATACGCTTTACAAAGGTTAGAGGTTCTCAATGCTTGAACTTGATTTTTGTAGGAGACTGTACACAAAACAAAACATACGAGGCCTGTTTGTTATTCAGTAATATTTTACACTATTTTACACTTTTTACCCACCTGGTCCTAATACACCTTCCATCAGGGTGATAACGTAAAAAAGAATAGTGTTCACTATTTCTTAATACCAAACAGACCTAGTAGACTTTCAAAAAACAATATCTTTTTAGCAAAACGGTCAAAAACTTCAGGTTTTTTAATACTTTAATTTATATTGCATTAGTTTTTAAAAAATATCGTAGGAACCGTTTTCGAGATATTCCAAAATGAATGCATGTCTTTCATACATGACAGATATCGACAATTCCAATTATGCACAATTTGATTGTTAATATCTCGCTTCACAGACGATAAAAAAATCGTTTTTTTTTCAATTAGATAAAAGACACTTTTATTAACCCTATATTTCAATTTAATTTAATTCTTAAGGGGATGTTCTGTTCTAGAGGCATGAATTTCAAGCGTTTTTTCAAACTCGATAAAAAAAACAAAGAATATTTTTACCTATCTATTTTTTTATTGCTTGCTTATTTGTATTTTAGAAATACATAGAAAAAATTCAAAAGTTAAAAATAATAAAAACTCGAAAAGTTATTGGCTGGTAAAGTGGGGGGTCCAAAAAAGGGTTGTCCTGGCGTGCAGGATTCCAACCCTTCTGGTCATCTGAAATAAAAAAATGGAATGGAGTCTTAATCAGTAAAGATTTCCTCAAGTTCGAAGAAGTCAAAAAAAAGTTTTTTTTGCCTTTTTTTTAGCAGTTCTTAATTTTGTAAAAATAGTAAAAATCAAAATTTTGAGTTGAATCTGTTTGGTAATATATAAGAATGTATAGAGAAGCTTCTCACAAAATTTCAAATAAATCGGTTTTGTAGAACTTGAGATATCATGCCTAGCTTGAAAAAAGTACGAGGTAGGTTTGAAAAGTCCGTGCAAAAATAAAAACTACTTACTTGTTTGGGCTAAACCTTTTTTTATTTTTCTACATAGTCTCCTTTTAGGCTTATACACTTCGTCCAACGATGTTCCAGTTTGTTGATCCTTTCCAAATAATAGGATTTGTCCAAGTCTGCAAAATATCGATAAGTGTCTGCAATCACTTCCCCGTTTGAATAGAATCTTTGTCCCGCCAGCCATTTCTTCAAATTGGGGAACAAATAGTAGTCCGAGGGAGCCAAGTCTGGAGAATAGGGGGAATGTGAAACGAGTTGGAATCCTATTTCCATTAATTTTGCGACCACAACTGCTGAGGTGTGTGCTGGTGCTTTGATGTGATGGAAAAGGACTTTCTTGTGGGCCAATCGTGGGCTTTTTTCTTGCAGCTTGGTTTTCAAACGGTCCAATAATGATGAATAATATGCACCTGTAATAGTTTTACCCTTTTCCAGATAGTCGATGAGGATTATCCCCTACGAATCCCAAAAGACAGTCGCCATAACCTTTCCGGCCGAAGGAACGGTCTACGTCTTTTTTGGTGCAGATTCCCCCTTGGTAACCCATTGCTTAGATTCTTGTTTGGTCTCAGGAGTATAGTAATGAATCCATGTTTCATCCACAGTGACGAAACGACGCATAAAGTCCTCCCGATTCTTCTGGAACAGCTGCAAACCATCCTTGCAACACTCCACACGATTCCGTTTTTGGTCAAGCGTGAGCAATCGTGGCACCCATCTTGCGGATAGCTTTCTTATGTCCAAATGTTAATGTAAAATATTATGTACCCGTTCAGTCGAGATGCCCATAGCACTAGCAATCTCACGTACCTTAACTCTTCTGTCATCCATCACCATATCATGGATTTGATCAATGATTTCTGGAGTCGTGACGTCCACAGGCCGTCCAGAACGTTCAGCGTCACTTGTGCTCATATGGCCAGTCCGAAAATTTTGAAACTACTTGTAAACTGTTCTAATCGAAGGTGCAGAGTCACCATAATGTTTATCGATCTTCTCTTTAGTCTCCTGAGGCGTTTTACCTTTCATAAAGTAATGTTTAATCACCACACGAAATTATTTTTCGTCCATTTCTTGAAAATCACTCGACTTCCTTGATTCACACGAATGCCAAACACAAAGAAATAGACCAATATGGCTGACACTTGGTGTGCGTTTATTCAACAGATGCTACTAAGTAAACCTGACTTCGATTCGCGCCGGTGGTGCCATCTCTCGGACTTTGCACGGACTTTTCCTCGTAGTTTCGAGAAAAACGCTTATTGTTCGATTTATTCTAATAGAAGCAGCTTAGTTGCCGCGTTATTAAAATCGCTGTAACTCGGTAAATAACTAAAATTTTGAAAAATCCTTTTAAGGACCTATTCTTAAATATTTAAACTTTGAAAATATAATTTAAAAAAGTTGATTTTGTCAATATTTTAGATCAGAATACCCCCAGAAAAGCCGTTTTACGAGTGAACTACCTAAATTAATCATTTCGAAATCCTAGGAAATTTATTTGTTTATTTCTTTATAGCCTGTGATTTTGGCTCGGCTTTGCCTTGTGTAATAATAGAAATGTATGCTATTTAATTTAAACCTGTGAACGTTTTAAATTAATAAATTTTTAAAAAATCGACATTATTAGGTTATCTATTTAGGTAGATATCTGTCGACTTTTTCTAATTCATGCAAGCCACCCAACATCCACCACTGATTTCTATCGAAGTCATTGTTATTAAGCCAAGACTAAAAACGTCCTTGACGGCTACAGTCTACTGAACCAGGAAATCGTTTTATTTTTATTGTCGGGGGATAAGCTAACTAGCGAGCTCGGCCGTCCCGAAATAACCAGCCGCCTTTGTTTTTCCTCTCTTTGGATAATTTAGATTTGTCTTACTGCGAATTTCGTGCGCTGCACCTTTGTCGATTCGGGTTTTTGTTTTTAGTGCGTATTTTAGGGTTATTGGCTTTGTATGGACGTTTTAATCTTGGAGTATTTGACATCGGATTTTTTTAAAAGTTAAAGTACTACGAACTGAGGTTATTAATATTTCAAATGCAGGTTGGGGTTGGGGATCGACAAAAGTTGTTAGAAATCTGCGTTTTATTTGTGTTTCTTTGTGTCTTTACTTTCTTCCATAAATATAATAATGTTGAAAATTGTCATGTTTGATAAAGCAAAATTAAACGGTATTTGAAACTAGTTTCAACGATCCAATTCAAGTTTAATGTAGTTTACTCGTAAAACGGCTTTTCTTAAGAATCAAATAATCTCTTCTTTCAGTTGCTTGCAAAGTAATGGAAAACTTCATTAATTCCCAAATCTTAAAGTATCTGGAAAAAACATAAGATCTTACATGATAGACAATATGGATTCCGTCACAGTAGATCCACAGCTGATCTTCTTTCCTTTGTCTCACACAACTGGAACAAGTCCCTTGAGGTTCTTGGTGAATCCCAGATCGTTGCTCTTGACATATCCTAAGCTTTCGATCAGGTCTGGCATGATGGGCTTCTTAACAAACTTCCTTCTTACGGCCTTCCACCTAAGGTTTGCTCTTGGCTTTCCAGTTTCCTTTCTAATCGACATATATCAGTTAGTGTAGATGATCATTCCTTCAGTTTCTACCAAATTAATGCTGGGGTGCCCCAGGGCTCAGTGTTGGCACCCACGCTGTTTCTTCTACACATTAACGATCTTCTCTCTTCCACAATCAATCCCATTCATAGTTTTGCTGACTATAGTACCCTCCACTCTAGTATTCAATTTCTTAAGCCACAGTGTAATCCTGATTTCGAAAACAAGCGCAGGTCAATGCAGATATCTCTTTCACAAGACCTCAAACTTATCTTGGATTGGGGCGCCAAAAATCTTGTTCAGTTTAATGCCTCGAAAACACAGTCATGTTCGCTGTCGCGAAAAAAGTCTGCAAATGCTCATCCCTTACATATGAGCGGCCAAGTTCTGCAGAACAAAGAGTCGTTTAATCTTGTCGGGGTTACTTTTGAAAATAACCTCAACTGGCACAAACACATTTTACCATAGCTTCGGCAGCTTCAAAAAAGATTGGATTTCTCTTCCGAACCAGAAAATATTTCTCTTCTTCCAATCTGTACACTCTGTATGTATCCCAAATCAGACCCTCTTTAGAATATTGTTCTCATGTCTGGGGAATGGCGTCCCCTACAACACTTAGCATTCTGGACTCCATTCAAAGAAGAGCCGTTCGTCTTATTAATGATCCAACGCTCACAGAAAGGCTTCCTCTTCTTGCCCACCGTCGAGCTGTAGGGGATCTGTCGCTCTTCTATAGATATTTTCACGGCTTCTGCTCAGAGGAGTTGGCCAGTATAATACCTTCTCTGGCAGCTCCCAACAGAGCCACACGTAGTGCAACTTTTATGCATCCTTTTACAGTTCAGTTAGAGAGGCCCCGAACTTCCCGCTTTCTTCGTTCCTTCATCCCTAGAGTGTCAAGACTATGGAAGCTGCTGCCCGCAGAAGTTTTTCCTACTCCTCCCAATCTCCAAAAATTTAAGTTCCGTGTGAACAAACTCCCTCTCACCACACTGAAGACACCCACGGTACGTTAGTACTTAGGCATCAGCCTTCGCGGACTGTCCTAAGATAAAAAAAAGATTGAATTATAGGGTTAATAAAAGTGTTTTTTATCTAATTGAAAAAAAAACGATTTTTTTTGTTATCTGTGAAGCGAGATATTAACAATCAAATTGTGCATAATAAACAGTGTCGATATCTGCCATGTATGAAAGCCACGCATTTATTTCGAAATATCTCGAAAACGGTTCCTACGATATTTTTCAAAAACTAATGCAATATTAATCAAAGTATTATTTTTCTTACCATAAAAAAAATAGATGAATTCATGGATCATCATATATTTTTTTTAATTCTTTATTTTTACGGCGGATTTATAGTGATAATAGCGAAATCATCAAAAAATTAATATTTCAATTAAAAAATCAACTTTCAAAGTTCAGAAAATCGTTATTTTTGCAAATAATTTTAAATAACTTTTATTTTCATTGTCTTTCAAGCTTATTGTTTTTTTTACGAAATTTTAGGTTAAAAAAATTAAAAGAAAATTAATGTGAAAATGAGTATTGGTTAGTTGTGGTTAGTTTTTTCAAATTTTTCGTTTTTTATGTATTTTTTAAAAAGTATATATCAAAAACATCCAAAAAAGATAAAATAGAAATTTTATCCAAAAATGTGAAATCCAATATTACAAAGTTGATTTTTTAGTTGTAAAACTAACTTTTTTAATCAATTTTGTTTTAAATTTTTCGTTTTTTTTATGTATTTAAAAAAAAATCAAAAACATCAAAAAAAGATAAAATAAAAATTTTTACCAAAAACATGAAAACCAATATTTTTTTCAACTTTTAAAGGCAAAAAAGGTATCAAAATCTTTTTTTTTCCTTTCACCACATTTTTTATTATAAATGCTCCATAAAAACAAGAAGAAAAAAAATAATAATAATAAAAAATGTTAATTTTTCACCTAGATATGGCCAAAAATAGGGTTGACCCCACTTGTAAATAATTACCGTAAATTAAAAAAAAAAGTTTTTGACCATTTTGTTAAAAAGATATTGATTTTTAAAAGTTTACTAGGCTGTTTGTTTTAAAAGAAACAGTGTACATTATTTTATTCTTTTTTTACGTAATCACCCTTTTGGAAGGTGTATTTTAGGACTAAGTGAAAAATAGTGTTAAGTATAACTGAATAACAAACAGACTACATGTGTTGTGTGTACCGGGTGTCCAAATAAGAAAGGACGCCGGCTGTATCTCAGAAAATGTTTATCGCACAGCGTTGGGAAAAAATATTTTTATTAAAAGTGGTCAAGAGCTATAGCTGGAAATTATTTTCAAGTTTCTGAAATGGCCGCTAGGGGGCGTAACTGCAATCTTGAATCAAAAAAGTGATGTTTTTGTGAATTTTGCTATATTAACCAAACAAAAAAAACCTGATTTTTAAAGTGGAGGATAATTTAACCCTTTTTTGTTTAACAATATTTGCTATATCTCTAAAAATAAAGTGGTGGGGGGTATTTAAAGGTTTCCGTATTTTCCTGTATCTTCGAAATAGCTAATCCGAATTTAACAAACCTGGGCTAGTTAAAAAGAGCTATTCTTGGGCTATAAATGTTATATTATTTGACGTTTTATTACTTTCACATGTCACCGCTAGAGGGCTTTTTTCAAAAGAATTGGTTGGTTATTTTTCTGAAAAAAATTAAATGCATTGGTATGATTTTTTTTCATAAAAAAAGTAGCTAATTGATGCTTAAACAAGCTTGCAAAAACCATATCTCGTTATCTTGTTCCTTACCTAACATTTAGGCCAAAAAAAATTTTATACGTCAATATCTCAAAAACTATAAATACTACAAATTTTTTATATAACATAAATTATGTATTTTTACGAAACCTTTAATTTAGCTTATATAATCTTTTCGCCTAAATGCAATACTTTACGAATTATAATCAATAAATCGAATTTTTATGATTTTTTTAAGGTATACCCCTGGAATTCGATTTTTTCATTATAACTCGTAAAGTATTGCATTTAGACGAAAAGATTATAAAGCCTACATTAAAGGTTCCGTAAAAATACGTAATTAATTTTCCATAAAATTTCTTGTAGGTTTATAGTTTTTAAGATATTGACGTATAAAATGTTCTTTGGCCTAAAATTTAGGTAAGAACAAGATATCGAAATACGGTTTTCGCGAGCTTATTTAGGCATTATTTAGCTACTTTTTTATGAAAAAAAAATTATACCAATGCAATTAATTTTTTTGAGAAAATTAACTATTTCTGTCGGAATATCGAAAAAAGCCCTCTAGCGGCGACATGTGAAACTAATAAAACTTTAAATATTATAACATTTATAGTCCAAGATAAGCTCTTGTCAACTAGCCTAAACTTGTTAAAATAGGCTTAGCCGTTTTGAAGATATAGGGTGTTTTTTACGGAAACCTTTAAATACCCCCTAACACTTTATTTTTAGACATACTGCAAAAATTGTCAAACAAAAAAGGTTTAAATTATCCTCGACTTTAAAAATCAGGTATTTTTTTCTAGGTTAATATAGCAAAATTCACAGAAACATCACTTTTTTAGATTTCAGATTGCAGTTACGCCCCCTAGCGGCCATTTCAGAAACTTAAAAATAAGTTCCAGCTATTTCTCTTGACCACTTTTACTAAAAATATTTTTCCCCAACGCTGTGCGATAAACATTTTCTGAGATACAGCTGGCGTCCTTTCTTATTTGGACACCCGCTATAAAAATAATATTTTCAAGCATTGAGAACCTCCTAACTATTGGTAAAGCGTATTTGATCTTATTTGAAACAGCGCTAAATTTGGGATCCGTCTAAAATACTGCATCACGAATTAAACAAGTAGGAAAAAACATACTGATCCGTCCTGGTACTAACCCCAGCCCGTTCAACAATCAATTTTTGTTCGGCGCGGATGGCATAAAAGAGACAAAGATAAAAGATGTACATTCAAGATTGGGGGTTTAAATTTTGAACGGGCCGGGTTTTACTTACTATAAGGCGATAATTTCGTGTACGAAATGTGCGAATGAACTACCTTAAGGTACTACGACCTGAGGTTTTAAATATTTCAAATACAGCTTGCAGTTAACACAATCGTTTAAGGTTTTTGTTAAAAATCTGAAAATATTTTAATTTTAAAGATGATTTTACTACGAACAAGTTTTATAAGGAACTTGTTCCCGTATAACTTACAGTTTCCGAAAAAAGGTATAGGCCCTTAATAAACGGGCCACCCTTAATAAGTCAAAATTATAGAACTTTTAAACTATATGTTCCATAATTTTGACGTTATTTATGTACGCTCCAACCAGAGCTGTCAAAGTACTCTTAAATAGTACTTTAAGTACAAGAACCAAGTATTCATTAAAATGTACTTGCATTTTCAAGTAAATTGAAAAAGTACTTGAAGTACCACCCAAGTATTTTACTTGAAGTAAATCCAAGTACTTGAAGTAAACCAAAGTACTTGAAGTGAAACAAAGTACTTGAAGTAAAACAAAGTACTTGAAGTAAAACAAAGTACTTGAAGTACACCAAAGTACTTGAAGTAAACCAAAGTACTTGAAGTACAAAAAAGTACTTGAAGTAATTAAAAGTACTTCAAGTAAAACAAATTATACTTGAGTAGTATTTTTTGTAAAGAAGTTAGAGGGTTTATTCCTCAAAACGGGGTTTTCCAACAATTCCTAAAAGCTTTAAGGACTGAGCGCTACGTTATTGGAAAGTAGGCCAGTCGTTAAAAACTATAGTTAGGAAAACAAGTAGGGTTGCTAAGTGTCCCGTTTTAAGTCGGGATCTTATGCATCCGATGTCCGAAATAATGTAAAATTTCGTATGTAAATTTATGGCAACAGGCCTACAATGCCGTGCTCGGGTGAGCGCTTGGGCTTTAAACTATTTTAGGAAATATTGTTTTTTTTTTCAAAATGGGTTTTTTTTCCTGTGGTTGCCAACGGGTTGGCGTTGGCATCCGATACATCTGTCAAAAGCTAGTGTTTTCATATGGGTGCCTACAGCAGGTTTGCACCCAAAACCTATTCTGGGAAATATTTTAATTTCCCATCAACACAAATCAAGTCAGAACAACCTAACTTCAATTTTGATGTCGTTTCCATTTTATTAGTGGAAATTTTGTTTAAGTTGCCTATTAAAATACAGGGGTTTTCGTTCAAATGAAGGTTATAATGAACGCATTCACAATACGAAATAGTTGGGGAACCGCTCCATCAAACGTCGAATCCCACCAATAGAATATTCTTGAACTGTCACGTTTTTGACACTTTCGGGAGTGATTTGGAAACTGTTTCGTATCCTGAATGCGTTCGATAATAAAATTGTCATGAAAAATGGCTGTTGGTATTCATTATTAAATTTAACAAATTGGGTATCAAAATAAAGAAAAAGAACAAAAAGTCTAATTCTCAGTAATAGTTACACTTGTCTTGCTGTTGGATCCAATTCAAATGAGCGCTGTAATGCAATACAATAAAAACAGCAGCGGTTGCGCGTATTTCTTATTTTAACTTGTTTGTACGATTATCTAAGGCGTGTAAATTCGAGTACTTGGTTGATTTTTTACTTCAAGTACTTTTTATTTACTTGAAGTACTTTTTTTACTTAAAGTACTTTTTTACTTGAAGTACTTTTTTACTTCAAGTACTTTTTTTTTACTTCAAGTACATCGTAATACTTCAAGTACTTAAATAAATGCTTCAAGTAATTTACTTGGTCAAATCAAGTAAAAATCCAAGTATCTTCATAAAAACTAATCAAGTACAAGTACAAGTACCTCCTAATAAAAAGTACTTGAAGTACAAAAAAGCTCTGGCTCCAACGTTGGATTCTTCTATTTGACGAATGGCACCGAAGCACAGCGGGAAGAAACGTCACTGTGCCACTCAAATTACTCTAGAGCTCATATAAGTCAACTTTTGGGCTATTTTTTTTTAATTCCCGTTTTGAATTTGCCTATCGACTCCTTTATACGGATTTTTGATTTGGGTTTTTATTTCCCGAAAATGTGTCTCCAAACCTGGATTTTTATGGAAAAACAAAACGAATTTTCGGCGCAAAAATGATAAGGTTTTAAAGTAAGGTAGTAAAATTTTCTCGCAAAAGGCACTTTTACTCAGAAAACATACAGGAAAAATTTGATTCCATAAAATTTTTTTAGAATCATTCAAGGCATATTTATAATATTTTTCAGCATGTTTTAATTAATTTTCGGATCTCTAAAAAAATGACCGAATGGAAAAATTTTAAGACCTGTGCAAAAAATTGTACAACTTTTTTCGGCAGACATGGTCTTTTTGCATTTATTAAGGTGAAGATCCCAAAGACTTTCTGATTTTATATTTTTTTCCGAAGCTGGCACATTTTTCGGTGAAATATTAGTCAATTGTTTATTGATAAATACCCATTATTTCGAAAATGGTAGAACAATATTTTTTGCACAAAAAGTATTCAGTGCCATTCAGGAATATGGTGTATTTTTTCAGAATTTTTACATAAATCTAAAAATTTTTCTATTCGGTCATTTTTCCAGAGGTTCGAAAATGTATCCAAAAATTCTGAAAAATATTATTAGTATTTCTTTCAATGATTCTGAACAATTTTTGTTGAATCAAATTTTTGCTGCACTTTTTATGAGTAAAAGAATTTTTTGAAATTTCTAAACATTATGGGTATTTGTGGGAATAAGAAAAAATTTCCCCCTTTATTTTTAGGCAGACAGTATTTTAGGGCTTATCAAAAGAAATATTTTGAGCAAAAAACTGTTTGCCAAAACCTGATCTATGATTATTTTTGCCCCGAAAATTCGTTCAAAAACAAGGTTTAAAAATAAAACCTAAATCGAAGATCCAAAAAGAGGAATCGATAGGCAAATTCAAGACGAAAATTAAAAAAAAATGAGCTTAAACAGATGATGGGCTGTAGAGTAATTTAAGTGGCACAGTATCGCTTTGTCCCACTGTGCGACATTGGTTGGCTCGCCGAAAGCGCTCTGCTAAAATATAGTAAATAAAATCTTTGCACGAAATACCAAGTTCTATTGCATTTCTACGTTGACAAACTACTTTAATTTTATAAAACTGCTCAATAGACTGTTTATGCGTGTGTTGATAATCAAAGGACAAAATTAAAAACTTATTGGAATATCCATTATTTATTCTATGTATTTTCTCCAGTTTAATAGACTTAAGGTAGTTTACTCGCGACAATCGTAGAAAAAATTATCGCCTTATAGTAAGTAAAGCCCGGCCCGTCCACAAATCAAACCGAGATTGGGATGAACATCTTTTATGTTTGTCTCTTCCATGCTATCTGCGCCAAACTCGCCCATCTCTCTCTAACAAAAATTGATGGTTAAACGGGCCATGACTAGTACCAATACGGATTATTATATTTTTTAATTCGTAATGCAGTATTTTGAATGGGACCCAAATTTAGCAATGTTCCAAATAGGATCGAATACGCTTGATCAAAACTTAGAAGTTCTTAATGCTTGAAAATAATATTTTTAAAGGAGAATGTACACACAACATTTAAGGTCTGTTCGTTATTCAGTAATATTTTACACTTTTTGGACACACCTAGTCCTAAAATACTTCTTTCATAAGAGCGATTACGTAAAAAAAAGAATAAAATAGTGTACACTATTTCTTAATAACAAACAGTCTTAGTAAACTTTCAAAAATCAATATCTTTTTAACAAAACGGTCAAAAAAGTTTTTTTTGCATAATTATTTATTAATACTTTGATTTATATTATTAGTTTTTAAAAAATATCGTAAGAACCGTTTTCAAAATATTCCAAAATGGCTTTCATACATGACAGATATCGACAATGTTAATTATGCACAATTTAATTGTCTCGTTTCACAGACGATAAAAAATATTTTTATATATATATATATATATTTTTTTTTTAATTAGATAAAAGACTAATTAATCCTATATTTTAATTTTATTAAATATTTAAGAAAATAACAAATAATATTTACTTTAACTATGGATCTTCGTATTATTTTAAGTAAAGAAGGAAATCAGTTATTATGGTATGTCCTTTTGAACCTTCTTTACATGTTTGTGTTTATTCAAAAGCTTATAGTCGCCATGTTTTTTTCCGTTTAACCTATAATCAGACCCTGTCGGTTGTTTATTGGGAATTGCTAATCAATTAAATCAACAGTTAGTTAAAGTAAAGTATTTATCTACTACATTAGGTATGCCTGTTTATGCTGTGACGTTACATACCGACTCAATTCGTAGAACTATTTATTTCGATTTAGTGTTTTTACTGCTTAAGTAATCAATAAGAAAGTAGTTAATAATGTTAAATTATTCAATTGTGCTCGTCTAAAAAAAGCTTTTACATGTCAATTGTAATTAAATAAAAGCTGAATATTTTTTACAGACTAACAAAATAATGAAAATTACACGGGTCCACAAAAAAAATGGTGTGTGCTGGGTGCCGGACTAAAATTTTCTAGCGTATTTTTTTCTGCTAAACACGAACCTGAAGTCAAAATTAGGGGTCAAATAGCAAATAATCGAGACAACGTCAAAAAACCGACGCGGTACATTTACCGACAGAAACCTGCTACCACGGAATGTTTCGACTATACAGGGTGTCCCAGAATATGTGGGCAATCTCTCGGAATCTAATAGAAAACATAAAAATATTATGACAAGTTCCCATAAACTGTTTTCCTACGACCCTTCCCTACGGAGATACAGGTACATAACGGACGACCCTGAAAATCGTTTTTTCGTAGGGGATGGTCATAGGAAAAAAGTTTATGGGAACTTGTCATAATTTTTTTAGGTTTTCTATTAGATTCCGAGAGATTGCCCACATATTCTGGAACACCCTGTATAAACTATAAGCAATATAAAAAATTTTATAGAACAAAAAAGAGAGCTTTTCAAATTGTCTATAAAAAAGTTATATAAAGATTTTTGATAAGATAAATAATAAAGGAGATATAAACGAAAATGAAGTTTTGACAAAAAATTGTGATTTTTGTTTTTTTTTAACAATAAATAATTTATTTATTTTATTCATTTGAATCCCAAATCACTCAAAATGTGGAAGAAAAATCAAAAAATAAAAAAACAATTAATTTTCATTTTTTTTCTAGATACTTTGAAAAAAATCCTGAAAATTCGGTTTTTTGATTATAATTTGAAAAATATTGCCTTTAGACAAAAAAGTTACATACCCTAAACTAGAGGTCTTGTAAAAATAAATATTTTATATCCTATAAAGTTTTGTGTATCTTTTATAGTTTTTAAGATACTGACGTTTAAAATTAAAAAAAAAACGTTAATAATTGAAATTATGCCTTTTCTCGATTATTTGCTGTTTAACTCCCAATTTTGACTTCAGATTCGTGTTCAGCGGAAAAAAATACGCCAGAAAATCTTACTCCGACACCTAGCACACGCCACTTTTTTTGTGAGCCTGTGTAATTGATACTCGTAGTCCAGGGATGTTAGGAAAATTAGCGGAAATATTTCTGGCCAGCAGATATCGAGATGCGGTTTTCTGCATTTTGTTCAGGAAGGTCCCAGAAAACGACCCAAGGAAGTCTGGTTCGTGCATTTTTTGAAAAATGCCTTCTGGTCCGGAAAATGCATTTTCTAATTGCATCATTATAGGAAAGACTGCAAACTTGGAAAAATCGCTCGGAATTCGTTACTCGTGGGGCTTTCGGGGTTGCTAACTCGATTCTGACATTAAAATTACCCGAGGGTGCTTGGGGGTGGCTCTGTAGGGGTATCCGGGGGGTGAATTGGGGGAGAAATGGCAGCTTCCCTGAAAATCGCTCCAAACTCGTTACTCGGGGGTTTTCGGGGATGCCGAACTCGTTGCTGGCATTAGAATTACCTGGGGGAGCTCGGGGGTCCCTCTGTGGGTTTATCTGGGGGTCATTCTGGGGCGGAAATTGCATAGTCCATGAAATTCGCTCCAAAATCGTTACTCGGGGTTTCCGGGGATGTCGAATTCAATTATGGCATTAGACTTCCCCGGGGGCGCTCGGGGGTGGCTCTGTGGGAAATGGTAAAGGAGAAAGTGAAAAATCACAAATTATGAAAATAATACTTTATTCAAATAACAAATAGGAGTTTTGGAGACGCCACATGTATAATATTTAGTTATTTAATAT
The DNA here is from genome assembly GCA_019359885.1 of Listronotus oregonensis. NCBI lineage: Eukaryota > Metazoa > Arthropoda > Insecta > Coleoptera > Curculionidae > Listronotus > Listronotus oregonensis. The sequence goes on from JAHBCN010000218.1 coordinate 152,596, forward strand.
TTAATCTAATTTTTTATGATTCATACCCTCGGGGATGTCTGATGCCAGAATTGAATTTAGCATCCCCGAAAACCACTGAGTAACGATTTTGGAGCGATTTTCATGGACGCTGCCATCCCCCCCAGGCAACCCCACAGGGAAATCTAGTGCCATAAATGAATTTGGCGTCCCTGGAAAACCCCGAGTAACGAGTTTGGAGCGATTTTCAGGCACGCCGCCATTTCTCCCCCAATTCACCCCCCGGACACCCCCACAGAGTTTCTAATGTCAGAATCGAGTTCGGCAGCCCCGAAAACCCCGAGGGTTTTCGGGGTATAATGGTGCAAGTAATGATGCAATTGGAAAATGCATTTTCCGGCCCAGAAGGCATTTTTCAAAAAATGCATAAACCAGACTTCCTACAGTCGCTTTCTGGGACCTTCCTGAACACAATGCAGAAAACCCCATCTCGATATCTACTGGCTAGAAAAATTTCCGTTATTCGGGCGATTTTGATCTAAATGCCCTGGACTATCGGTGTAAACTAGGCTATTAACATTTCCATTGGGAAATCCCGTCCGTAAAGGACAAATCTAGTTTAATATCCTTGATTTATAATTGTTCCATAAGACAGTTAATGTTTTTTTTTCGATTCCACAATCAATATGCGCGTTTCGCAAGCGACCTTCAGATTATCCGCAGTTAAAACCTGTGCGTTCTCGCGTTTCACGTATAAATACCAAAATTATGATTTCTACACACTTCGTGCATACGACCTTCGTAAAATTGGTCGGAACACCAAATAAAAATTTTAAATGTTAATATAGTCGTTAGTTTAACAGGTATATTTATTTATTTGCAACCGAATAATAAATATATTAATTTGTATTTACGCAAGGTCTTGGCAAGTCAGTAGTATTATTCGATTTTAAAAAATATATCGTTACCCCGGAAGAAAAGTCACATAACTCAAAAAGCTTACATTAAAAAAAATGGTTAACAAAAAAAATTTAAGACTTTCATGGTATTTACCAAGTAAGCGGTTATTAAATTTTCATGTAAATTAGGCCTAGGTTAATAAAATACCGTTGTAAAATTGAAGTTATATTTGATACTTTCAGAAATATGACGGAAAAAAAAATTAATTAAAAAATTCAGGGCCGTATTTAAAAAAATAAAGTTGATAATGGTTTAAGAAAAACGAAACGTTGTAAGAATTTTTTTACTTTACCAATACATAAAGCGCAAAAAGTTTCAATAAGAATATATTTTTAGATTTTTTTTTAACTTTTAAAATAAACTAATTAAAAAATAAAAACAAAAATCGAAAATTTCAGTGTTTTCGCCATATTTCCGGAAATACGAAATATAAGTTCAATTTTCAACGCTATATTAGTGAGTTCCCCAATGCGCCAAATTTAAAAATTTATATATATATATATATATATATATATATATATATATATATATATATATATATATATAAAAAAAAAAAAAAAAAAAATTTATATATATATATATATATATATATATATATATATATATATATATATATATATATATATATATATATATATATATATATATATATATATATATATATATATATATATATATATATATATATATATATATATATATATATATATATTATATATATATATATTTATTGTCTGTCCACGTGTTATGGCTTGGGCTAAAATCATGAAATTTGGCACAGTGGTAGTCTTTAGCAGTGGCTGGAACCTAACGAAACCCGTTTTTTGAATTTCGCCCCCGGGACAAAAATAGAAGCAAAAAAGTGTTTTTTTTTACCGTTAGCCGTACGGAAGGCGTCTTACGGAGACAGAGGCTACTTAATATTGTCTCTCGCCTGGCGGAGACAGGCTTTTCATCTAGTATATCATAAATATCCGATATTTTGATATTTATAATAAATATCGGATAATTTCGAGGCCTGGCAACATTGCGGAAGGCGTCTTACGGAGACAGAGGCTACTTAATATTGTCTCTCGCCTGGCGGAGACAGGCTTTTCATCTAGTATATCATAAATATCCGATATTTTGATATTTATAATAAATATCGGATATTTTCGAAGCCTGGCAACAGCACTAACCAGAAGAAGTCTTGTGCGTAGAGTAAAGTAAATTTTATATTGTGCTCACCGGTTGCGATATTTTTGTCCGAAATATTTACGTCTTGCCGAGAGGTAGTCCTAGGAAAAAGATTGGACAACGCTGTTCCAAACCATTGATTTGCCACCAAAGAAACATTTTTTTTATTATAATTGTAATCGTAATAATTAAGCCACGGAACAAACAGGAAGCCATTACCCTCAACCAGGTATAAATATTTTTATTTTTATTTGGTAATTAAGACAGCAACGTTATCTTGTTTGTATTGATAACAAGAGAATACCAAAACCCAAAAATATTTATTTAAAATTTACGATAAATTGTCTTTGAAAAACTATACACAGGGTTACCTAACGCGGACTGAACGGGACCATATTTTGGCTTTCTTTATTTAAAAAAAAATGTCTCCATGAGCTTACAAAAATAATAGGTAGAATGGTATAAAATTATTTTAACTTACAAGGAAAAATTAAAATACTGACAATTTAATTTACTTGTACATATACTTCCTAGATGAATATGTTAACACATCAAAATGAAAATACCAATCCCAAAAATAAAACATACAAACTCAAAAAAATCACAACCTATTGCATTGCCAAATTAATGTTCTTGTAACGATATACTTGCTTAAAAAAATCTATTCTTTTATAAACAATATCTGGCAAATCCATCAAATATTTTGCATTATTTGATTTTTTTCACTTGAGGCCTATACTTTTTACCCATCTTCTTAGCGAGTCGATGGAAAACTCAAAATATTCAATTTCTTCCCTGAAGTTTTGTCTTATTGTTGCCAATGTTACATATTCTTTTCTGGCGTACATAAAATAAATTGTGTCCCGGATTATGTTTTTAAAATATGTTGTAATTTTGGTTTTTGCGGTCTTTTGCTTGGAAGACATACTGGAAGCGTAATCCTGGTCTGATTTTATCAAATTCTTCTTTATATTTGCGATCGTTGTTGGGGTCAATTTTGTTGCATCTGCGGCTCGCTGTATTACATTCTCAATTTGAAGTGCGATTCCGTTTCGGACGTGTTTCTTATCCAGTTGAAAAAAGCCAAGATATTAAAAATTATCAGCTGCGATTGTTCATTATACCTATAATACCTTTTTCTCGGCATTATTTAAAACTTTTCGAAATAACTATTAACAACAAGATGACACACCACTGTTTTTGATTGGCACATAAACAAAAATATTACCTTTGTTTGGAATATACTAAAGAAAGATAAACAAAAATGACGTCATTGCAAATGGATACAATTCCGACTTTGGACCTTCGCGTCGCGTCTTAATATTCTGCGCCCAGATAGGATACACCCGGACTATGACAGAGTATTGACTTTTTGTGTCTTGTCATTTCAGATATTACCTTTAATTATTTTTTAATTTTAGACGTTAATTTCTTACAAGAATCTTTTGTTCTTCAATTTTTTTTGTGTCTTAATTGACTGTTTATCAACAGCATTCTTTGTACCGCTTTATGCTATGCATGTCCTCGTCTACAACAAAAGGTGCGAACAATAAATACGTCACAAAGAACTTGCCCGTCATCTGTTGCCATTCTTTGTTACGTTACAAAGATTAATATTCGCACTTTCGTTAAAAATGAACAAATGAATATTTATTATTATTTTATAGTTGTTACCTAGTATAGAGGTAACATAAAAGCAATATTTAAATAGTCGTATTTAATTTTCTAGGTAGTAGTAACTTCTGACGTCATCGCGCATAATTGTGTTTTGCGAAATTAATAGCTAAAAAAAATTCACCGATTTTAAGTAAAATTAATAATTTTTTTGTTTTAAGGTAATATTAGAGAGACTGTGTGTGACGTGTGGTTTATCAACACTTTGTCTTTATACAATTTTGGTCAAAAAATCCGCATTACTTGAGAACAGATTAGGACTTGACTGTGGGTGGCATTAGTGTTTCATTGATTTGGGATTAAAAATGACGAGGAAAAAAATGTGACAGTGTGATTGGCAATTTGTAAATTTGTCATTTTTGAAAAGAAATGCAGAAAGTTTTTTGTTTATTGAAATTTACGAAAAATGCACAAGAAAATGTTTTTATACAGTTAGTGTCGCTTTCACGTTTTAATTTTGAATAAAAACTAACATTTTTATGGACTATAAATATCCAAAACATGTTGAAATTGGAAGATATATAAGTTATTAAATTAAATATGAAATTTAATATTCTGTCACTACATTCAAATCTGATAATTTTAGTTAATACACTGAATCATTCAAAATATCACTACAATATTAAAACTGCGATTTTGTAAAAACATCGAACATCGTCCGTCTTTAGCCCGTTTAAACAACATCTTATAAATAATAACACAAGTCTACAAAAAAAGTGGTTGTGTACTGGGTGTCGCACTAAAATTTTCTGGAGTATTTTTGTATAGATTGTAGATGGTACTGGTGGTGTGCCGCTTACTTTTAATTATCAAAAAATCTCTATAAACTGTGCTACAAGCTATCGTGGGCTGTCATAAAGATTTTAAAAAAATACTGTGTTATTTTAACTCTCAGAAAAAAGTAAGCTGACTTCTAGAAATATGTAAACATTGGCTGTATCATTTCGTGGAAATTAAATGTCATTAATATGCGTGTGTGTATTAGTTTTATAAACAGAATCTAAAAACAACGCGGTATCGTTCGTAGGCTTCGTAGACATGGTCGTTTCAAAATATTTATTTCAAATTTTTAAAAATAAACGACCTGGCGGCTAAACGATTGCGTTCTACAAAAATAGGTGCGCAATAATTTACTGGACAGTATTTGAGGCCTCTAGATGCAAAACCAGATAAATCCACTTTTTAAATTTTCCGCGCGAATCCGTGAATTAAAATGATATATCCAATACCTTTATTTTAAAACGTTATGGGACATTGAAACTCAGTTATATCCCACTTAAAATTACCTTTTATGTAGTTGGTGAAATGCAAAACCAGATATATTCAGTGACAGATGAAGTTCAAATTGAGATATATCCATTGCCGTCGCTGCTGTACAAAATCAGATAAATCCCGATCCCAGTATTTGAAGTAAGCAGAGCTGCAAGTCAAAACAAGTTATATACCGTATTGGCGCCAAACAAGCATATGTATTATTTCAGTCGTATGAAACAATTTATGGAGTAAGGTCTGTTTATTATTTTGTGATTAGAAAAATAATAAAGGCAAAAGTGATGAGTACTCCTGAGGAAAGAACACCAGACAAAGCGAGAAAGAGGCTTAAACAATGTAAGAATTGGAAAAGAAATCAAGCTTCAGAGAGGTATTTTTATTTGTTTTTTAATAACATGGGCGTCTTAGCATGACTGTATTTTTTTAGATATTCAGCTACTGGACCGCCAAGATTTCCGATTTGTAACCACAATACGCCTTCATACAGGGTGTCAAAAAAGTCTGGAATATTGCTAATATCTTCCAAGCCGCTCGTAATTTTTCGACGAAAATTTAGCTGGCAACACAATTTTAAAAAAAGCGGCAGATAAATGTAATTTCACTTTAGAAAGTATACAGGGAAAGCCAAAAAGTACTATCAACTTAGGGTTTTTAAATGGAAACCCCTGTATATTTTTATGTATTCGAATAGATCTTTTCAAGCCAATTTCAACGGTATACAGTTTTATTTGTTTATCTGTCAAACTGATCGAATTATACCATTTAAAATTTTTCGAATAAGCTATAATTTCTACAAAGCACTTGAGAGCTAATTTTAAATAGGAACATAAAAACAAAGTAAATTATGTAGATGTTTCAACTTTAACAGGTTTTAATAAACGACCAAAAACATAATTCCAAACTGAAATTTTACAAACGGGAACACGTCTTGCAGTAACAATTAGATTACACTACTTTATCAAATGTTCAAATTGTCTGCCATTGTTAGCTAGACAATATCCAAGCCTGTCCCTAAATTCTCGTAACAGGTTATCAAAAGTATTCCAACGAATCTCACGCATTTGATTTCTAATTTTTATTTTTAAGTGATCAATGTTTTCCGGCCTATCTTTATAAACTTTATTTTTTAAATCCCCCACAAATAAAAGTCCAAATGATTTAAATCCGGAGACCTGGCAGGCCATTCAATAGCGCCCCTTCTCCCTATCCACCGATTTGGAAATTCTCGGTTCAGGAACTGACGCACCTGCAAACCAGAATGTGCGGGAGCACCATCTTGTTGGAACCAAATGTCTCTTCTATTTGGATATAGGATTTCTAACTGTGGAATGACATGTTCACGCAATAATTCCAAATAAAGTTCTGATGTAAGATTTCCCGCAATAAAAAATGGTCCGATAATATTATGACCTATGATACCTGCCCAGACATTCACTTTTTGTGGTCTTTGCGTGTGTGCTTCGGCCATCCATCGGGGATTGACTGCAGACCAATATCTACAGTTATGTCTGTTGACAATACCATGAAGCATAAACGTAGCTTCATCAGAAAGAGAATATTTTGAGAAAAATTATGCTCAGCATTGCACCTCTCCATCATAATTTCGCAGAACTCTGCACGTCTATCGAAATCATCCTCTGTAAGTTCCTGAACCAAATGAATCTTAAACGGACGAATTTTTTCACTTCCAAATAAATTTTTGACAGACTGGTAAGTAACATTATGATCCAGTCCATATTGGCGAAGCGATTGAGTGGGATTCTCTTGAACATGCAGTAAAATATCTATTGCCGTATCACCACCAGTAGCTGTTTTCGGTCGGCCTGATTTGGGTCTGTGATTTACACTTCCCGTTTCGTTAAATTTCTTAAGCAATTTACTTACAAACGATTGAGTAATTGCGGGTCGATTCGGATAAATATGATTAAATAAATCACACACTTCTGCTTGTGATCTCTTGCGATCACCGTATCCAATTCTCAATTTTCTCTTTTTCAGTTAAAGCCATCGTTCTACTAATTAAAATGACTACTGTTGTAATTAGAAATTTGACACAAAATGTCATTTAAGTCAACTGACATTAACAGATAAGTACCTGTATAGGCCGGAAAACATTGATCACTTAAAAATCAAAATTAGAAATCAAATGCGTGATCAGTTTGACAGATAAACACATAAAACTGTATACCATTGAAATTGGCTTGAAAAGATCTATTCGAATACATAAAAATATACAGGGGTTTCCATTTAAAAAACCTAAGTTGATACTACTTTTTGGCTTTCCCTGTATACTATGGAAAGTGAAATTACATTTATCTGACGCCTTTTTTAAAATTGTGTTGCCAGCTAAATTTTCGTCGAAAAATTAAGAGGGGCTTGGAAGATATTTGCAATATTCCAGACTTTTTTGACACCCTGTATAAATGCTCTTTATTAACAAATGCTGATGTAGCGAGTTTTCACAAGTCTTTCTTTGTTACTCATAAGAAAACAGTACACGATTCATTTATTATAAATTACTGTACTCTTCGTCAAGTGAAAAGAAGGAGACCTTCACGAAACATAAGAAGCCGTAATGCATCTTTTCACTATTTTATAATGCCTATTGAGAATCGTGGTGGCAATAGGGTTCAGGACAAAAACTTAACAAAAAAGGAAATGATCGTTAACTATATTAAGTCTTTTAATGTAATTGAGAGTCACTATTGTAGAGGCAGAAGTTCCAGGCAGTATCTTGCTAGCGATCTAAGTATTAAAAAAATGTGTAAATTATACAATGCAGCTTTTAGAAACTATGCAGTTAAGGAATCTTTTTTCAGATGCGTATTTAATACGAAATTTAACTTAGGATTTAATAGTCCACAAACTGACGTCTGTTCGCGGTGTTTGGAGTTTAAATCAAGGATTGTCAATACCAAAGACTTGCATGAAAAACAGTTACTTATTACGGATTGCAGGGTTCATAAATTAAAATCTAAGGCATTTTTCGAGTTATTACAAGAAGAAACACCTGGCTTATTAATTTTGTCCTACGATTGCGAGTTTTACCGAAGATACCAGACCAACAAGCATATTACAAACGTCAGTTGGTTCATCCCATTCAGATTAACAAAGAATAATGTGTTTTCTTACACTTGGAAAGAGACCGACAAAGCAAAAGGTTCGAACGAGATCAGTTCCGCTGTTTTTGACAGACTACAAAAATTAGACTTGAAAGATATAACAAATCTCAGACTTTGCTCTGACGGATGCGGGGGATAAAATAGAAATTTGACAATGATCACCATGGTAGCAACTTGGTTTCATCGTGCACCCCAACATATCAAATCTGTTGAGTTAGTGTTTCCCGTTACCGGTCACTCGTTCATACCGCCCGACCGGGTATTCGCAAATATAGAAAAGAAAATCCGCAAGGAAGATACCATCATTAGCCCCCAAAAATATCTTAATATTTTCAGTGAATTTGCTACTGTGCAAGTTCTTGGCTCAGACTGGAAAGTGTATGATTGGCAGGAGCAAATCAAAATGAACATTAAATCCACCTCGTCGCTGCATTTCAAAATAAATTCGTGTAAGCGAATAATGTTAACAAAAAGCATGTCTGGAAATGTTATTCTAAAAGGTGAACCATTCTATAAACATTCTACTGGCCAAGCGCAAGGGATTTGTAAAAAGGCAAAACATTAAACTCTGTGAATCCAACTGAAATGTACATAGGATCTCGCAGCATCAAGCCGGAAAAATTGAGGAATGTTGATGAACTTCTTAGTGGGCACTTCGGTTCGACTTGGAAAGAAGAGGCAGATGTTCTAGGACTTCAGTACTATCGTAGTGTTTTAAGTAGAGATGAGTCTACAGCTTCAGAAGGGCAAGGAGAAGAAGAAGAGATCAGTTGCCAACCTCAAGAGGACGATAATCAATTTGTTTAATGACTATTTTATGAATCTTAAGATTTTTTGAATTTTTCTTAGTATCATCATTTCAATTTTTTGTAACACTGATTTTTTTCTTAACTACAATCTAATAATATGCACTTTGTATGTATTGAATAAAAGTAATAAAATAAAGTTTAAAAGATACATTGAACTTTGTTTAACATTCAAAACCAGATAAACCCAAGCTTAACTTTCAAAACCAGTTATATCCATTCTATTTTTTTATAAATTAAAAAAAAACTAAAAAAATCCACAATTCTGATTCTATTCATATTCTGAAATCCCGCGATTATTTTGGTACAAAATTTGACACGAAAAAATGCCTTATTAAAAAGTGACAGTTTTTTGCAATTTTCTCAGTTTCACTTCGAAGGGATATATCTGATTTTGCATCTAGATGACTCATTTTATCTGCTGCCTTTTATTTTTTTCTTTCCGGGTGCAGCGATCATATCGGATGAACAAAGAGCATGGTTATTGTTCTAAAGTTAATCTTTTTCTTTGTTAGTTACTAAGATTAGATAGCGAAATGTATATTGCAAGAGTTGTATTTATTTTAATCGATTAGCTATAGGCTTCTTACAACCAGAGCTGGATAGGAATCGAATCCTTTTGAAATTGAATCCAGGAATCGATTCATTTTTAAGGATTCCAAGGCTGGAATCGATTATCCCTCGTCTCGGCGGCTTTATGAAATATACGGGTTTAATAGTTTTATAAATATCCCAAAGCTTTTAATTTAGGTTTTAAGAAAACTTATGGTGCATTTATGAATTACTTTGCCTTCCTAAATCCTTAAATATAATAATTAGGGTTATAATGGATCTATAAGGATTCAGACTTGGTAAATTGAGTATTTATCGGCCTATTGTAAGTTTATTGCCACATATTAATATAAACCTTGATATTTTTATAAATATCCTGGAATTTTAAATTAAATGTTTAAGAGACCCCATTGTCTAGATTTCTTATACTATACCTCTGCATATATATTATATATACCTAAATATAATTATGGGTTTAGTAGGTAGTAAGGTTATGGGATATTGTACCTAATTATTTGTTCGTTTCTTTTCGATTTATTGCAATATAATTATTTAAAGTTTATTTTTAGGATTATATTGCCAAATAAGTATTAAAACTAATAAAAAAAACACAAAGAAATGGTGCTGTAATAAACGCAGCGCCGAAAGAAACAATACCCGAGAAGGTGGATAAAATTAGGCCTTTCGTGAAAATTCAAAGTTTCAATTTGGGCCATTTAAATATATATTTATAATAAGTCCAAGTATATTTTTTTACATCTACATTTAATTGGTAAGAAAATTTAAATGGCAAGTACCAAAAAAAACCTTTAAACTTGCTATTTTTATTTTTGCCATTTTAAATATTTTTTAATCTTTTACTTTTAAATTATATGATGTGCTTTGTGCACCCACATATTTTTTTTATCTTAAATATTACACTTAATAAGCTTAAAAACGTGCATTTATTTATTTTGGTGCGTTAAGCGCATCATAAATTTTTTTAAAATAAAAGATCAAAAAACGTGTAAAATGGCAAACATTCAATAACAATAGTAAGTTTAAAGGTTTTTTTTTGGTACTTGCCAATCTGATTTTACCAATTTATTGTAGATGTAAATAAAGATACTTGGACTTATTATAAATAAAATAAAATTACCCAAATTGAAACTTTGAATTATTACGAATATGATGTTCGAAAAAAGGCCAAATTTTACCCACCTTCTTTTCAAGACAAGCTTTTTTGTCAGAAATAACGTTACTGTTGTCCGTTCCAAAAAATACATAGTCTTTCCATGGAATTTTTGAACCTTTACATTTCTTTATGGTCCTCCATATTCGTAAAAAAAAGATTCTATGATAAAACATGTTGTCAAATTTAGTTAAAATTCGTTCAATAGTTTTTGCACAATAGTTTTGTTATCCAATTTCGTTAAAAAATAATAAACAATTTTGCAATTTAGATAGATCTCATAGTATTTTAAATGTAACATTCCTATTTTTATTTAAATATATGCGACGATATTCAATTTGTTGATAACCAAAGAAAAATTGATTACTTAACACAGTCGCTGAGGACGTCCAAATGATCCGGCTTTAACAAAAAAAAAACGATTGAAAGCTTAAGAGTTTGCAAAATTGTCAATTTTTTAATACAAAATTGAATTCCATAATTATTGTGCGTAAATCATCGAACCGAATTTGAAGGGAGAAATACCTATTTTTTTCATAGAAATTTTTAAAACATAATTTTAAGTATTCCTTATTATAGAGGGTAAACCGTGACGTTTATGTATATATCGCACCCACTTGGCATAGTTGCCCATTTCGTGAACTGGAAGTGGAACCAAATAGTGTAATAATATTTTATTTCACTATCTGGACAATTTTTATGTCCAGTTCTTAAAATGGATATGTAATCTTTCCACTTAGAGAAGCGAGAATATATTACACTATCTGGACACAAAAATCATCCAGTTCCTGAACTGTATATTTTGCATTTGTCCACTTAGTAATACAATCAGTCGTCGCGTCGGTGTTTTGAATGGCATGAACATTATATTGAACTACTAAAGCAAAAATGTTTAACATCAAAGATAATTTTTATACGCTTCTTGAACATTACGCGGAAAAACTAACCACAACTAACCAAAGTGTTGGGTCATTTGCATTGTATTACAGTAAATAGATAAATGCCAAATATACAGTACAGGAACTAAATGATTTTTGTGTCCAGATGCTGTAATACCGTCTCGTTGCACCAAGTGGAAAAATGGTATTTCCATTTCATGAACTAGACAAAAAGATTGTCCATATGGTGAAATAAAATATTATTACACTATCTGGTTCCACTTCAGGAACTGGACATTCAGTTCATGAAATGTATTAAAACTTTAAACGCGTTTTTCTCAAAACCATATTTTTCAGTTTGGCGTACACGATAACTCAAAAAGTTTTTGATTGATCTCTCTAAAATTTTGCACGCATCTTTTTAATGATATTATTTTCTATATGAACCCACAAATTTCCGAAAATGTTCACAAAAAAATAATTTTGTCGAAGCAAAAACAATAGAAAATTCGACCCAAAATTAATTTTATTTTTTTCAAGTATATTATGTCGCGAATTTTTTTTTAATTTTGTTTTCAGGTTCATTTAGAAATAATAACATTAATAAATAACAGAATTTTGATTTTTGTTTTCAAAGCACTAGATCCGATGCTACAATGCTTGTCATTGAGAAGTCTCGCAGCGACCTTCCTGAAAGAATTTAGTGTACATCCGCCATTTAAAATAATTAAAAAAAATATATTAAAAAATATTATCTTAATGTTTGAATAAACCAAATGCCAATTCTTAGAAAAATCTAAAGGCCCAAAAAAAATCACGCAAAAAACTACGCATTTTTTTAACAGGACACACAATATCCCAATCCAAAAATAATAATTTAAATATTTTATTAAATAACAATAAATAAGGGAACCCATATAAATAGCTATTGAATTGGCAATAAGGTGAGCGAAACATGGCGACTGGCAGACGGCCTTCAAAGCAGGCTCCATGTAGTTACCCGTGTCGATATGTTTTTCTACGCGTTGAACAGCTGATTTGCGACTGAATGGGATGGGTGGATTTCTATAGTAATTTTTAACTTATTGAAGAGGTGTTTTGTGGGATATGTAAATATGGAGACAGATGTTTTAATGTTTATGTCATCTATATCATTGGAAATTTATCAATTGGTTTATTGATGGTCTAGTATATTTTTCCTGAAGGAGCCTATTTTTAATTAGCTCGTATTTAAAAAATAGAAATGGCAACCTTCTGTATTTTTCCAGAAAAATCAAAAATCATACTTAAGAAAATGAATAAAATTGAAATAAAAGGGGTCATACCAAAAACATAGTGTTTTTGGTATGATCTCTTCTATTTTTTCTGAGTTCAATGAATAAATTAGAATCCTGCCTGCAATATGGCCTCAAAAATTCAAGTTCTATCAGATTACTAACTTCTAAAATACCCCCCGAATATACGATATTACCTGCCCTGTTTCAGGACTTTTCTAGTAAAATTTCGTAGTTTTTAGAATGAGTGAGTGGGTGTGTGAGTAGCCACTCTTTGTCTTGTCTTGAAAATTAAATTTACATTTATCCGACAAAGGCAAAAAACGACTCATTACTCGAATATCTATAAATTAATAGATATAATAATATAGATGAAATGATCAGTTGGAAACCAATAGCTCACTATTAATAAACATGTTTATGTAGGAATGACCAATCAAGTGCTATTTATAGAACAATTTTGCGCCCATAAAGTAGACCTTATTGTACTAGTAAAACAAAGCTACTTTATTTTACAAGTAAAATAAAGTAACTGTCATTGTCAATAACAAATGGTCAAACAACAATTTTATAAATTTAGTTAAAAAATTAATTAAATATTCACCAACAAATGATACCTAATTAAACAACTTTGATACTTCGAAAGGTTGGTGCTAAAGTAAGCTAAGATTCCGTCTTTATCGGTCTTTGCATTTTTTTTTTCATTACACTACTGTCTGTACGCTTTGTATGTCCCTTCTTAACGTTGCGGGTAGTAAGGAGTCCTTAACTGCTGCTGCAGCCGTCTTTATTTCACAAACTTCTGAGGTTTCCATTTTGGCTTGCAATACTATTTTTGAACTGCATTCTTTTTTGGTTTTCAGAAATTTTCGATGTCAACTAATTTGGGATGTTTTAAACATAAACATCTACATCTCATAGCAACTGCTTGATCACCTCTCGAGGTAAAACTCTATACAGGAATATATATAGGCGTTGAGCCAAATGGCCAAAAATGGACAATTTGGTTTGTTTCGGGGGAGCAAATGTAACCTACAAATTTAGATTTGTCGTGAATGTGGATAAGTGTTTTATATGATACTATGTAAAATTAGGTAGCTTAGTGCCGTTATGACGTCACAAAGTTGGCCGCCTTGCGAAAATCGTAATTAACCATTTTAAGTCTGGTTTTATTTTTAAGGAGTGAAAGTATCTTACAAATTTTGATTCAGCATAAAGCCAGGATTAATGTTTGAAATGATACATTGTAATATTTGGTAGTTTAGTTTCGTTACGACGTCACAAAGATGGCCTCCGGGTGAAAATCGTAGTATACCATTCTAAGGTCAGGTTTGACTTGTGAGATCTAACAGTATCGTACAAGTTTTAATCAAACATAAAAAACAGGATCAATGATTTGGATGATACTTGGTAATATTTGGTAGCTAAGATGGCAGCGGTTTTTGTGATATTGCTTTATTATAATTTAATATGCTTTGTGTTCACTTAATTTTGTTTAACAAATTCTAATTGAAACATAAATCTTAAATTTAATTTAAAATAAAAATGCATTTTCATTTTATTATACATCATTATATTAATATTATTGTGTATAACAGTATAACATTGTACAGAGTATGATATATAGTATATATATATATATATATATATATATATATATATATATATATATATATATATATATATATATATATATATATAATATATATATATATATATATATATATATATATTTAAGCAAATAACAATTATTTATCATCTGATTTGGCGTCTGTGTCGGATGAAGCTTTGGGAACATAATCTGGTTGTGAATAGTTACTGCAAACCTGAACGTTGCACATATCCGTACATTTCAATGAATTTTTAATGCAGCAACATGTGATCGGCTTACAATCTTTCTTGCATGAACATGACAATAATTCAAAAACAGCAAGAGGTGCTGGCGCACAGCTCATCCAATTGATATGTAACATTAAATTACCGTCACTCTCTGTTTCAAGTGACCATCCATGACCTTCAGGTGATGGAATGTCTCGCTGTGGATTTAGTGCCTTCTTCCATACCATTGCTTGAAAATTGGCTCTTGATATATGTTTATCTAGTGTGTTCTGACATGTAGGAAGATTGTGCTTGTTACAGAATAGCATGTATCTTAGCTCATTGACACTTGTGATTTTGGTAGTGTTGCTATAGAGCCTACATACGAATGTCTCGAGAACAATCTTTGTTTCGTCAGATACATCTACAGTTTTTCCGAGCTTAGATACGGCACTTGCAAATTCTTTGTCTTTTCCTTTTCCTGCAAACGCACTCACTGTGTCGTAGCCAGTGAAGGCGTGCAAACCTGGTTATGCTAGACACATATCTTCACCTATTTCTTCAAACATTTCGTTCATATTGAATTACTTCAGCCGATTGATAGTTCCCTTTCTTAGTAAGATATTGCCTCCTAGTTCCTCGAAGGAAGGCATGGTATATAGTGTTATAACAGCGACATCAGTATCATCACAGTGAATAACTACGTCTCTAAATCCAGATTTTGCTGCATGATTTGCATGGAGCAATAAACGTGTATCTCCTTCTACATGAAAACACTGCAATAATGTTACTTCTGTTGCGTTATTTGATGTTACTTGGTAACAGCGGCCTTCACACGTCACAAACATAATCTTGGACCCCAATCAGTTAGAGTATTTTGGTTGTTGCCACTCGTGCGTCAAAAGTTCCGATTTATTTTGAGAGACTGTTAGGAATTATCTCCATTTAGTTCTAGGATGGGCTGCTTTAATGCTCTCAGCATTTTTTATTGATATATTTCTCTACGTATCAAAAACAATATCGATTCGTGAATACGCTTCTCAAACAATTCTGGAATAACAAGATCGATACCTGCTCGGACCATCTTATCATCTCCTCACTAAGCTCATTTTACAAAGTATCATCCCAAACATTAATCCTAGCGTTAGGCTGAATAAAAATTTGTATGATACTTTTACTCCTTACACATGAAACTAGACTTTGGAATAGTTAACTAACATTTTTGCCCCGCTGCCATCTTTGTGACGTCGTAACGTAACTAAACTACCGAATATCACAATGTATTATTCCAAACATTAATCCTGGCTTTATGCTGAATTAAAATTTGTAAGATACTTTCACTCCTTACAAATGAAACCAGACTTAAAATGGTTAATTACGATTTTTGCCCGGCGGTCATCTTTGTGGCGGCATAACGTCAATAAGCTACCGAATTTTACAAAGTATCATCCCAAACATTAATCCTAGCGTTATACTGAATAAAAATTTATATGATACTTTTACTCCTTACACATGAAACTAGACTTTGGAAGAGTTAACTACCATTTTTGCCCGGCGGCCATCTTTGTGACGTCGTAACGTAATTAAACTACCGAGATTACAATGTATCATTCTAAACAGTAATCCTGGCTTTATGCTGAATAAAAATTTGTAAGATACTTTCACTCCTTACAAATGAAACCAGACTTAAAATGGTTAATTACGATTTTCGCCCGGCGGTCATCTTTGTGACGTCATAACGTCAATAAGCTACCGAATTTTACAAAGTATCATCCCAAACATTAATTCTAGCGTTATACTGAATAAAAATTTATATGATACTTTTACTTCTTACATATGAAACTAGACTTTGGAAGAGTTAACTACCATTTTTGCCCGGCGGCCATCTTTGTGACGTCGTAACGTAACTAAACTACCGAGAATACAATGTATCATTCTAAACAGTAATCCTGGCTTTATGCTGAATTAAAATTTGTAAGATACTTTCACTCCTTACAAATGAAACTAGACTTAAAATGGTTAATTACGATTTTCGCCCGGCGGTCATCTTTGTGACGTCATAACGTCAATAAGCTACCGAATTTTACAAAGTATCATCCCAAACATTAAACCTAGCGTTATACTGAATAAAAATTTGTATGATACTTTTACTTCTTACACATGAAACTAGACTTTGAAATAGTTAACTACCATTTTTGCCCAGCGGCCATTTTTGTGACGTCGTAACGTAACTAAACTACCGAATATTACAATGTATCATTTCAAACAGTAATCCTGGCTTTATGCTAAATTAAAATTTGTAAGATACTTTCACTCCTTACAAATGAAACCAGACTTAAAATGGTTAATTACGATTTTCGCCCGGCGGTCATAACGTCACTAAGCTACCGAATTTTATAAATTTAAATTTGTAGGTTACATTTACTCCCCAGAAATGAAACCGCTCATGCCCTCTGGCTCAACGCCTAATACTCAAATTTTTAATTCTTTTTTTTTTAAATTTTATTTTAACTATGTACATAAAATATAATCCAATCGCAGTCGTACTTAAAATCATGTATATAACGCTTACATAAAGAGGTTTTATTGACTCATCATTTTATAGCCCTGCTCGCAAGCTCGCTCGGCCATAAAAATATTCGTTTAATAAAGAACTAGTTTATATACTAGTTATTTAAATAGCTATTTTTTTATCACACTAATGTATTTAGGGTTTTTCCTATCATTACTTTCATGTTATACTAAAGGTCAAGTGTAAACTTGATTGTCAATTTATTTATGTACTGTTTCATAAAATAAGTAAAAGTCATCAGTAATAGTGTTTTCTTTTTCGTTAAGTAGTGATTAAGATAGATTTTTATCAAATATCGATCAATTCTGTAAATTATGATTTAAGGAAATTCAGAGTTTCAATTTAGGCCATCTGTTTATATTTATAATAAGTCCAAGTATATTTATTTACATCTACAATGAATTCTTAAAAAAATCAGAATGGCAAGTTAAAAAAAAACCTTTAAACTTGCCATTTTTATTGATTTTGTGCCATTTTACACGTTTTTTGATCTTTTATTTAAAAAAAATATGATGCGCTAACACACCAAAAAAAATATGCTAGTTTATATGCTCATAAAGTGTTATATAAGAAATAAAAAAATACGTTGTTGCACAAAATGCATCATATAATTTTTTAAAATAAAGGATCAAAAAACGTGTAAAATGGCATAAATTTAATTAAAATAGCAAGTTTTTTTTAGTACTTGCCATTCTGATTCTTTTACCAATTCATTTTATATGTAAATAAATATACTTGGACTTATTATAAATATAATAAAATGGCCCAAATTGAAACATTGAATTTTCACGAATATGATGGGCGAAAAAAGGCCGAATTTACCCACCTCCTTTCTGCTCTGTATTGCATGGAAAGTGTCTGATGATTTACATGCTGACGGGCCATACCCAAATTGCCTAGTCGGGCCAAGACTTGGCATGGGCTGACACCCTCGATGCTAGACCAGCGTCGTCGGGAGAATTCAGGGTCGACGACCCTAACAGAAGCCCGCGTGGGTCTCCGCTCGCTCAAATGGAAATACTTGAAAAAACGGGACAGACTGATGGATGCTTCGGGTTTAAATACGGCCACGGCATTTATGCTACTCCACGGTCGCTAGTCAATTACAATATCAGGTAGGGGGTGGACAGGGCAGTAATTTCTAAAGATAAGTTACAGACACACCCTCAACAGTAACAGTGCAAACCGAACGAAGTATTTTGAAATACCTTATTACGAATATCTTTTTTCACTTTAGGACAGCCCACTCAGGCTTGTATAAAGCTTAAATACTAGGCATCCTGGGTGCTGACTTAATGTGAGTTAGTCTTTATGATCTTTTTAACCTTGGGACAGTCTACAAAGGCTTAAAGCCTACACTGGCGTAAGTAAAAGGGGGGTCCCTTCCAGGAATATTTAAAAAATATTTTCCTTTTTTTAATTTGTTTTAAAGCATACTGCAGATCCTAAAATATTTTTTAAACATTCCTGGAGGGGGGATTACCCTCCTTTGCCCCTCCCCATTACCTACGCCAGTGACTCCAATGTATTTTCGTCTTTTTTCTATACTGTACTGGATTAAATGACAGCATCAAATTAAACAGATTAAAGGCAACAAATAAAAAGTACTATAAAACCAAATTAATTAACTGTTATATTCGCTTTTCCTCGGTCTAACTTGTTTTATTAGAGAACAATAAGGATATATGTATAGACTTAAAATGGATAAATTTATACTATATTGTCAATGGTCTAAATTAAAAATGAACAATCAAAAAAATAAAATGTTTGTTATTTTAAACAAAAATAACCTATAATACATAAATATAAGTAAAAATGTACAAATACTTTATTATATAAAAAATAATGATGCATTAATTTTGCAATATGTTTAAGGGGGTGTTCTAGTCTAGAGGGCCAAATTTTAGGTGATTTTTAAAACGGGTTTTTTATCAGTTTTTTATTTGTGTTTAAAGAGTACAAAAAAATTTAGTAAAATAAAAGTAAAAATTCAAAAAAGTACAGGCCCGCAAAGTGGAGCTTAAAAAAAAACTGCCCTCTGATTGACACGATTCTACCCTCCTTGATGATCTTTTTTTAAGAAAAATTCTACTGTTAAAAAAATCCCAAAGTTGAAAAAAAAGGACATTTTTTTTGCATGGCCGCCATTTTGCGAAAAAAAAATTCTAATCTTCTCGTCAAACAAAAACGACATTCCTGGTTTTTAAGAAATAACAAAGACTTTTTTTCAGATCATCAAAGATGGTGGAACCGTGTCAACCAGGTGGCAGCTTTTTTTTATCTACTTTACGGGCCTGTACTTTTTTGAGTTTTGACTTTTTTTACCATTTTTTGTACCCTTTAAACATAAATAAACAACCAATAAAAAACCCGATCGTAAAAATCTTTATTGGTCTGTACTTTTTTAAATTTTGACTTTTTTTACCAAATTTCTTTGGTCTCTTAAAACATAATAAACTAATAAAACCCCAATGGTAAAAATCTTTATCGATTTCTATTTATAGCGTTTTAAAAAAACACCTAAAATTACCAAATACCAAATTAAAACGCTTTAAAAAAAATTGGCCATCTTAAGGTAGTTCAGTCGTAGACAAAATTATCGCCTTATATTAAGTAAAGCCCGGCCGTCCACATTTTTTATTTTCGTCTCTTTCATGCTATCTGCCCCGAACTTGTCTATCTATCTTTAACAAAAAATATTGTTGCACTAGTACCAGTACGGATCATTATATTTTTTCCTATTTTAGTTTAATTCTTGATGCAGTATTTTAAATGTACCCAAAGTTAGCGCTGTTCCAAATAAGATCGAATACGCTTTACCAAAAGTTAAAGGTTCTCAATGCTTGAAAATATTATTTTTGTAGGATACTGTACACTGTACACACAACATGTATGTATGTTATTCAGTAGTATATTACACTATTTAAAACTTTTTGGACCCACTTAGTCCCAAAAATTCACCTTCCATTAGGGCGATTACGTAAAAAAAGAGTATAATAGTGTACACTATTTCTTAATAACAAACAGACCTATGTAAACTTTCGAAAATCAATACATTTTTAACAAAGGGTAAAAAAAATTTTTTTTTTAATTTTCAAATTTCTAAAGGGCTTTCCACTAAGAATGATATGATTTTGTAATGATGTAGTAACCATCGTAATAAAATTATACCTGTCACTAGTTGTCATTTATGTTCAGTAAACTCTAACAATTTATTATAGCTAAATACTCGCCCCAAGAACGTCTGGTTATTGTCCAAAAATTTTACGAAAATGGTCGTTCTTTTGTGAACACTTTTCTCGCACTTCGTAGAAATTTTGGTCTAAATAATCGCCCCTCTGTGCTTGCCATTCGTCGCACCGTTAAGAAATTTGAAAGTAATTTACTCTCCACGATGTAAAAACTCCAGTAAGACGCCGAAATGCTAGAACTTTTGAGAACGTTGCTGCTGTAAGAGATAGTGTTGCAGAAGATCCACATTTATCAATTCCTCGTCGTGCTCAAGAGTTAGGACTTAAAAAAAACAACAACTTGGCGAATGTTGCAAAAAGATTTAAATTTACACCCGTATAAGATTGTTTTCACTCAAGAACTTAAGCCACTGGACCATCGTCGGCGCCGCGAATTCGCTGCTTGGAGTTTAGAACGACTTGAACGGGATCACAATTTTGTTGAAAAAATTATCTTTTCAGATAAAGCTCATTTTTGCTTAAGTGGATACGTAAATAAGCAAAATTGCCGTTTCTGATGTGAAAACAATCCACAACAGATTTACGAGAAGCCTTTTTATCCCCTCAAGGTAACTGTATGGTGTGGTTTATGGCATGGTGGTATTGTTGGGCCATTTTTTTTCCGAAATGGGGTTGGAGATTTCGTTACAGTGAATGGTGAACGATATCGACAGATGTTGACAAATTTTTTATGGCCAAATTTGGATGCGCTTGATTTAGAAGATATGTGGTTCCAGCAAGACGGCGCTACATGTCACACTGCTCATGAAACTGTTGCCTGGCCACCAAGAAGCTTGGATTTGACTCCTTTAGATTATTTTTTTTGTAGGGTTATTTAAAATCTAAGGTTTATGCAAACAGGCCACAAACCCTTGATGCTTTGAAATTGAATATTGAACGCTGCATTCGTAAGATTATGCCCGATGTATTGCACAAAGTCTTCGAAAATTGGATTCGTTGAATTCACTTGTGTACACGAAGCCGAGGTGGACATTTAAACGACGTGCTATTCAAAACATAAATGTTATCGATCGTACTTCAAGATAATATAAAAAGTGTGGTTATATCTGAAATCATTTCTATTTTATTTAAATGAATGCATGACTTTCATATATGACAGATATATCGACAATGTTAATTATGCAGAATTTGATTGTTAATATCTCTTCACAGATGATAAAAAATTCGTTTTTTTTTTCAATTAGATAAAAGACTTTTAATAACCCGATATTTTAATTTCATTCAATTCTTAATAAAAGCCGTTTTACGAGTGAACCACTTTAAAAGCATCTATCTTAAACCGCCTTTGTTAGAGATATGATATTTTACGACAATCTCATGTCATGAAGCCAACATGAAGCACTAAAAATTAAACATTAAAATTTAAAAGTTATCGTTATCATATCTTACTAAACCATTTAATTAAAATAGTTCTGTTAATTTTGCAAAGTACGCAATTTTCTTTTTTTGTTATCAGTGGCAAACGATAATGATTTATTTTTTGACCTCGAGGTGAGACCCGATGTTTAATGTTTTACGTGGGCAACAACAAAACGAGCATGTGTTTAAGTCACAAGTCGTCAATACAGCATTGCTGCGTAGGCAAATTCTCATTATCTAATTTTATTTGCACACCTAAAAATAAAACGGCCAGAAGACTCGCTTTAACGGATACCCACTAGTGCAAACAAAAACGACCTTTATTTTTTTATTAATGGTATTAATGTTCAAACGTTTTATCTAAAAATATCCACGTAGGTGTACCTTGAACGTTACGTCAGATAAAAATCTTTTTTAAAAAATCCAAGGCTGACAGTGCAGACATAAGGAAAGTATTTCTGAAGACGAAATCTTAAGGAAAACCGGGAAAGATACCGTCATTTTTATTTGTTTCTAATATTTAAAACGAATTAAGACGCGAACAACTGACGATCTCGTTTTTAAAGGTAACAATAAACTAAATTAACATGGAGGGAAAAATGAAAAATCTGGGCAACGTACAGGGCCGGATTTAACTTTTTGCCGCCCATAGGCTAATATATTTTTGCCGCCCTAATATGTCAATATTTTTTGAATATTATAACGAAAAATTTAGCATTAAAAAAATGTTAACTTCACTAGTAATTCTTATAAAAATTTAATAAACAAATTTAACAAAATTAAATCATACTGAAAGTTAAATAACAATTCTTTAAAACAAACAAATTTCATAATATAAAAACCAAATATAAATTAAAATGGTAAAACAAATAAGTCTTTTTTTGAATTATGTATTACTTAATTTTAGACAAAACCCTAAACTAACATTTTTCTTCAAACCTTTTCTTTCTGCAAAATCATTAATTATATCATTAAAATTTACGATTTCATTTTTTAAAAATGAATCGTAAATTTGCCGCCCATAATATTTGCCGCCCTAGGCTTCAGCCTACTCAGCTTTTTTAATATTTAATGCTATCTGGTTGTCAATTAATAATTTAGTTCGGGATTTTGCGTTTAAAATATAATATACCGGGTGTCCCAAAAGTAATGGGACACAGAGCAACAGCAGCTTCCTTAGGTCGAAAAAAACTTTCCTAATCCCAAAGTTGATAATAACTAAGATACAGGGTGTCAAACTTTTAATTTTGTTTTCGTTTTTTCGTAATAATTCTTCAACTAAATGTCATAGCGGTGCAAAATTGGGGATCTGGGCTTTGTTTGAGGCGAGAAATTCAAATTCGTCCATGCTTTTGATGTTGCTAGTAGAAGGCGCCAGCTACGGCCTACCCCACTTGTTTTAGATGGCATAACTTTTTTTAAGCTTAGTATATTAAAAAATAAGTTACTATAATTTCCTCTGCATTAAAAATGTATACTTCATTTAAGTCTCTAGAAACAACTGTTTTCAAGATAAACTCACTTTAAAGGACCCCGAAATTTTCTTATAGAAAATGTGTCTCGGCCAATTAGTTTTAAAATCCCCCTTTAAGGTCACTGGGGATTTCGGGACAAAATCCCCCTTAAAGGTCACTGGGGATTTGGTGACCTTTGGGGGAGAGCTAGAGGGGTTTTTTGGGTTTTGTGCCCGTGGAGACTTTTGATCAGCGTCTTGAGAACTATTAGGGTAATTTATTTATAAATAAACAGCTTATGTTACTAAGCTTAAAATAGTTATGCCATCTAAAACAAGTGGGGTAGGCCGTAGCTGGCGCCCTCTACTAGCAACATCAAAAGCATGTACCAATTTGAACTTCTCGCCTAAAAAAAACCCAAATAACCAATTTTAAACCGCTATGTCATTTACTTAGGAAATTATTACGAAAAAACAAAAACAAAATTAAAAGTTTGACATCCTGTATCTTAGTTATTATCAGCTTTGGGATAAGGCAAGTTTTCGTAAATTGCATTATTTCGACATAAGGAAGCTACTGTTGCTCTGTGTCCCATTACTTTTGGGACACTCTATATAAAAAAAATAATTACCATGCACAAAATATGATAAAACTAGATTTTTGGCCCTCTAACAAAGTAATTTTTTATATTTTCTTTAAAAACAAACAGTAGGATAGATAGCTCAAGTGACCTGCAGAACTTCTTTAGGATTGGTTTTTTAATAGGTTCTTTAAATATAATTCCATATAACATGTTATTGATAAATTCAGGTACATCTGGAATAGACAAAAGATTTGCTTTCTTTTGCTAGAAAACTGCTGCTCCTTTAGTTTAATAAACATTAGTAAAACTATTTATTTCTAATATTTTATTACCTACTGCTTTCTAAACCCACCTATTCTTTTTAAAAACAAAAGAAAAAAAAGCATGCGAGAGAGAAAGAAGAATTGGTGTATTTTGGTGTGTGTATATTGGTGTATACTTTCTCTCGCTCCAACATACTGATTGGTCGATAGGGAGAGGGCAACCAATCACCACGCAGAGCGTACATACTAACCCCACCGACCAAGCAGCACGTTAAAGCGAAAAAGATCTTAAACACCTATTCTTCTTTTTCTCTCGCATGCTTCTTTGCACGGCTAATCGGCCTATGTAGGTCGATGCTTAAAGAATCAAACCTAATTATTCTTTTTCTTAAAAGTTGAAAGTATTTCTGTATGAATTATTTCTTTAAAATATTTTAGCGTTTTGAATGATAGTTTAGTTTTTGTCTTTTACTTTATATAAACATAAGTATTTGCTGTACTGGTTTAAAAGCCATAACCGTAGTCCCGGGACAGACATTTATAACACTAGTTAAAATAGCAAAAAAATATATTAAAACTTAAACTTAAACACTTCTTTTTCACATTAAAAGTAATAGCTCATTTTATTTAGAGTTTTAAGGGTATACTTCTTGTGAGACCAATATATTTGTCCCACGCAATTCTACGCGCGTTTTCAAGACGAAAATTCGGACCTGTTCTAAGTGATTTGCTCACATTTTTGATATCAAATTTAAGCGCAAAAATAGGTCTATACAACTGGTAAATTTTTTTTCATTTCTGCGCCAGAAATTAAATCTTTTATTTACTAAATCCAATTGGATTAGATTCATTTATTTATTACTGAAAACTTAACTTTAACCTAACTATTTTAGTAAATATTATTAAACCTATACAGTTTATTTTTTACGTTAAAAATAACATTTTTGTAAACTTGTTTTTTAATATGTTATTTGCTTTTGTTTTATTTTTGGTATGAACGGTTCTCAAGAAAACTGCTGCATAAGTAGAATAATAGAAAAAAAACATGTTTGTTTACTAACGAATATTAAAATTCTGGTTTCTCGAGAAATGACGTCATATTAGAATGCGGAACATGTTTGCTTCTTTAAGAGTGATCAAGACACTTAGGTATATTAATATGTGAATCTTCCTACGTATTAAATTTACGAACATTTTAATTTGCAATTGAAATTGATTTGTTCATGGTCAATGAATGATCCCGATCGCATAAACTCAACAATTACTAACTTAAAAAATAAGATAGATGATGGTTTTTTTCCTGAATAGAGCAAAATAAGAGGCCTGTTTGTTATCCAGAAAGTGTACACTATTTTACACTTTTTCTACCCACGTAGTACTAAAATAAACTTTCCATAAGAGAGCTTACGTAATAAAAGTGTAAACTATTTCTGAATAACAAACAGACCTAAATTCATGATTGTTTTAAATGTAAACAATTTGATAAAAATATTTAAAATGGTGCATAATAGTTGTTGTGTAGTTAAATGTAAGAATACTGGCAGAAATAGTAACTGCAAATTTTATACATTTTCAACTGCTAGTTGGAAATTAAAAAAAAAAAGAATAAATGCAATTAAGACAAAAGGTGTTAAATTCAAATTTCCTGCTTAACCGAACGACTTTCGGGTTTCGGGCTTAGCCGAACAACTTTCGAATTTGACGTAAAAGAAGAAAAACTTACTCGTTTTTGCGTTGTACCGTTTGTTCTTGTCTTTGCCTAAAGTTTTTTTTAATGATTTTCGAGTTTTAAAAAGAAAAAGGTTCTTTTTAATAGACTAAGTAATCAAGGAGTGTCTGTAGAACAGACTTTAGTGTTTGTGTACTCTTCTGTGTTTGTGAATTGAGAAAATGACTATAATGCCTTCAAAACATATATTAGTGTTAAGTATTTTGAAAAATCAAAATCACCTTACAAACTCGTAAGGTGATTTTGGACTTATTGTTGGGCCAATTGCCGATTTTTATCGAAGCCCGCTAGTTTTTGAGTTATGACGCTCCACTGACATAACCTCAAAACTGCATAAACATTCCTAAAATTCGGCCGGTTTTCACCTAGAAGATTTAACCAGAAGTTTTCTTCCCCAGGGTGAAAAAACTGAGTTTTGAGATACACACCTGCGAGTGAGGTCAGGCGGACCAGGTTTATATACATATATTTATTTAAGAAAAATAAATAAATTTTATAAATCATCTTACACCTCTCCCACGGCTTTCAAGCATGATTTTACGCAGCCGTCAGATGTCGTTTTCATCGCGCAACGTGCCAATAAATAAAGATAGGAAGAATAGTTTTTTTACGATCATTAATATTTTTTTAAATAAAGGTGTAATCGAAATTTTACTCCTTCACAGTACATTAAAGTCATACATAATGTAGTAGGATGATTATTAAAAAAACAAGGTCGTGTTTATTTAGTCTCAATGGCAAGCCTGTGTAGGTCTGGTTTAAGAAACATCATTGGGTCGGCAACAATGGCGTAAAAATATACAAAGACTGGAGTGCCAAAACATAGAAGCGGCTTCCTAAATCAAAAAATAAATTGAAATCATGCAACCTACGTTTTGTAAAATATTCACATTTTAAATAAAATCTCTCAAATTTTACAGGGTGTCCCATTTTCGACGCTTTTATAGGACATCTTCGTCATTGTGGGTGCTATCAAAAAAATACTATAGGTGTCATGTGCTGTCATGCTTTTTTTTGTGACTGAATTCAAAATAAATATCATTTTCTAACAAATATTCCTGGATTGCAGCTTTTGAACTTGATGAAGCTGGTGCTTTGTGTAGCAGACGGCTGTGGTAGCTTGCGTTATCCATGACAATAACACTGTTGTTTGGAAAAATTTTTAAAAGATAATTTTGAAACCGGTGTTTAAAAAGTTCTGCACCTGTATCCTCATGAAAATCCAAGCTAGAATCCTTAATATTCTTTGCAGACAACAGCAAGCAGTTTGGGACAAATCCGTCTTCTGAACCAGCGTGTATTATGGTAATGCGTTTTCCTTTATTTGAAGGTGCTTTCGTCTGACAGTTTTGACTGGAATCAACCCATCCTTTGGATACTGTGTCGTGTGTATCGAACCATGTTTCATCAAGTTAAATTATGGTTCTGTTTTCTAACCTATATCTTTTAATTTCTTGAAGGTAATTAAGTCTCCAAGTGCGTAATCTGTGCGATTCCATTTCTACTTGTTTTTTGTCTATTTTGCGGTATTTAAATCCCATTTTACAAACCACTCTATGGAGGGTGGCACGGCTAATATTTATATTGGTTTCGTCTTCGTCTAGCTTCTTTTTCAGTTTATCCAAGGTAGGAATAACTCCGCTTTCATAAAGAAAATATATTTTCCTTCTTATTAGGTCCTGATCACTATTGTCTATACGGTGAGATAGAAAATCACTACGTTTTTTTCTTTTGTTTAATTCTTCACTAATAATATCCCTTATCGATGATATTGGAGTTTTTGTAAGTAGACAGGTTTCTTTTAAAGCTTTTTGTTGAATTAGACCTCTACTGATTAAAGTTTCATACACATTTTTCACAACCTGTTTTGCATCTAATGACAAATGATTTCGACGCGACAGAGTTATATTCTCGTAAAACAACTTTTTCGAAACGCACAGTAAAAACGGTTATTCAACACTGCCACTAAAATATTAGACAAAATATTTATATGCCTAATGGTTAATACTCAAGAAATACCTGGCCCACCCCTGCCCTTATGAACAAATGGGTTTACCCAATAACAATAGGTAATAAAATCGTTAAAGGTTTATTGGGGTATGGTCCGTCAAAAGCCATAACGATATACTTTGAGACAGACTATAAAACCAAAATTTAAAAATTGTGCTCTTTTAAGAGAGGCTGTTCGTTATTCAGTAATGTTTTGCACTTTTTGGACCCGCCTAGTCCTAAAATAAACCTTCCAGAAGAGCGATTACGTAAAAAAAAGAATAAAATAGTGTACACTATTTCTTAATAAACAGACCCATGTAAACTTTTAAAAATCAATATCTTTTTAACAAAACGGTCAAAAAATTCAGGGTTTTTAAAAATTTTCCCATACATTGATTTATATTGCAAGAGTTTTTAAAAAATATCGTATGAACAGTTTTCGAGATATGCCGAAATGAATGCATGGCTTACATACATGACAGATATCGAAAATGTTAATTATGCATAATTAGATTGTTAATATTTCGTTTCACAGGCGATAAAAAAAATATCGTTTTTTTTTTCAATTAGATAAGATACTTTTATTAACCCTAAATTTCAATTTCATTTAATTCTTAAGGGGTTGTAACAGTGTGAAAATCTGAAAGTGAGGTATTTTTGAAGAATTATTTTTTCTGAAAAAACGACTTTACGAACTAATTTGAAACTGCATATTTATTAAGTGAGTTATTGAGTATACATTTTTTTAATATATCCAGTTGCAAATAATGAAAAGAACGGCCACAAGATGGCCTACGAAAAAAAACATCGTCTGGTTGACAGCATCACTCCAACAACGTCTGAAATCAAAAATACAAACAAAATATTAAATTGTATTTAAAAAACTATCGCCGCATTGTACAGTTTTTTTTTAATTGATTATATTTTAAATTAAAATTTGAGTACAAAATTTTAATGGCAAATTCAAACTTAAAAAAAAAATGTCGCCAATTTTTTTCTAATCAAAAATTTCAAATTTCCTACGATGCGGCGATAGTTTTTTGAATATAATTTAATAATTTTCTTGTACTTTCGGTTTGAGACGACTGCTGTTGGAGTGATGCTGTCAACCAGACGATGTGTGTTTTTTTTCGTAGGCCATCTTGTGGCCGTTCTTGTCATTATTTGCAACTGTATATATTTAAAAAAAAATTGTACACCCAATAACTCATTTAATAAATATGCAGTTTCAAATTAACCGTTTTTCCAAACATTCTTATTTTTAAATGCCTCATTTTCAGATTTTCACACTGTTATAACCCCTTAAGAAAAGCCGTTTTAGAAAAGAACTACCTTAAGAACGGAATAGTACATAAAGGATTCGTATCTAGTATGTTATTTTTGTCTCGAAAGTTTGTTTATTCATGAATAACAACCGTGATTCTGATAAATAAGAGTTCGTTACATTTAGTAAACATTAAAAATACTACATTTTTGTTATAGCGGAAGGTTTCCAACTAAACTGGTTCTAGTCATTTGAACTATCTATAGCAGTCTTTCTCAAAGTGGGCGATAACGCCCCCTTGTGGGCGCTGGAGGTCTAGAGGGGGGCTGTAAGGTACTTGATATTTTAAAATTCACTAAAATTAAAATCCTTCTACTACACAACATCCATTTATTAGTTCATATTTGTATCCTATTTTATTGTATAAAAATAAATTAAAAATATATTAGACATTTAATATTTTTAATGCGTTCACCACGCTATTTATATCTTAAGATATTTAGTAATAGGTATCAAACACTGAAAGATATTCGTGTCTTCGGAGGTCCCCACCTCCGAAGACACGTATTAAAAATTTGTATATATTGTTGCGGCCAAGCAGAGCACTTGCCGAACGCGGGATTTTTTATGTACCTAATCTAGTAAAAATAAAGAAAAAATAAAATTAAAATTAGAAGGTTCAATTATAATTTACGTTTGGCGCAAACAAATATTGTACGATTTATTTGTGCAATCCTGTATTTTAGTCCGTCAACGTTCGTCGGTCCGTGTTTGCGGAGTGCAGGTGCCCAAACACACAGCCGCGGCTCGCGACCTTCCGGCGACTGACGTGACTAGAGGTGTGTCGTTCGCGAACGATTCGTTCAAAAAGAACGAGTCAGTGCACCGATTCGAATAAATGAATTCCCTGTTTTCAATGGATTCCAATCTTTTTTGAACCGAACAAGTGGTCGCTCTGAGATTAAAAACGAACCTAGTTTGGATGATTCGTTTTGTTCATAAGGTTACTAAGTCAGAATCGGACTCGAACTCGAAGATTCGGTATTCGGTGTTTTATGACGGCAAATCGGTCGTTTTTTGTGCTACGACCTGGCAAGTGGTGAGCGGTCTGTTATATTTCGATTTTACTCACATTACCAGAGGTGTATTAGGCAAACAATTTATGCGTATTGTCGGTTTGAGTCAAGGGTGATAAACCTAACAAGAACTGCTCGATCCCATTTAAGCCCATGTAAGTCAATTTAAATGTCAATTCGGTATTTGTGACGTAATCCGTTTGCCTGTTTGTTTTGTTTACAAGTAATATAAAGTCCTAATTTTTTAAAATATTATACATTACAGTTTTAATAGTAAGTGCATATCCAAAATAGTTTTTAAAAGTTGAATATTTAACAAAAATTAATAAAATAAATCTACCTTCTGGGCAAAATGGGCAAACGGGTGACTTCCAAACATAACCTATATCTGCGGACAAATAGTAAAAATCGAGCACTCCTTGTTAAGTTTACCACCCTTGGGTTTGAGTCAGTTATGGCTATACCTATTTGGCAATTAAAAGAACTTTTTTTGTTTTAACTATTCTTTTGAACAAAGACTTAATCTGGAGGTACATTTGTAGGTTTTATTAATTATAGTTTTTGAAAGTTTTATTCCAAATATATTTTCTAAAATAATAATTATACCAAAATAAAATAAATGAAAATAATTTCTGTATTTAAAATAACCATCACATTTTTTGTGGAATTCAAAACCGACCGAGCCCGATCGGCATCATAATAAAGTGAATCGAACGAATCTTTTCAAGTGAATGAATCATATGAATCGATTCAGTAAAAAGATTCGAGCTTCCCACCTCTAGACGTGACGCTCGCCCTCCCGCCACTCCGCCCGCTACTCCGTTACATTTAATATTGTAAAGTTGAATTTTATTATTATTGCTCAATGTTGATTATTGTTAATTTTGAATAAAAGATACTCTTAATATTGTAAAGTTGCATTATTAGTGCTCTCTCTGGTAAAAAATGTCGTTTAGAATATAGGTTTAATTAAACTCCAGGCGAGACTACATGTTATTGAGATTTTTAACGTGAAAAAAAAAATGGGGGGCGCTACAAAATAACGGATTTTCAAAGTGGGCGTTAGACCAAATAGGTTTGGGAATTTCTGATCTATAGGGTGATCCAGAACTTATCTCTAAAAATTGAATAGAGTGCTCCAATGCTACTAGAAACACAGGAATTTCTAAAAAAAAGGTTGTGAAAGTCTTAACAAATGTTTTTTTGCACACGGGCATTTCCTGTTAAGTTTATTTAAAACTATAAATTATCGAGTCGCTACGGGAATGACGCGGCAAGAATACAAACAACTCTTGTCGGTAATTATATATAGAAGTGGAGCTCCACTCTTTTTAGGCCATAAAAAAATCGAAAAATTACCATATCGGAGAGTTTTTTTTAATTTACTCTTCATTGGATTTATGATAAAAATTGTTTAATGATCAAAAAACAACCGATTCATAATGATTTTTGCAATTAAAGATTCAAAAATTCAAAATCTTGACTTTTGACCGCAAATCTGAGGGTCATCCGATAATATTTCGCAATATTAATATTTTATTTTGTCGAGCATCAAAAGACGAACAATAAAAAAAATTGATAACTCAATTTTTACGATTTTTACAAATTTTTACAATATTTTAAAAAATTAAAAGTTTTAAATTTGATGACAAGTAAAACATTAAAAAAGAAACGAACCAGAACTAACCAGAGCTATTTTTTTTAATGTGAATTTTTCGATTAAAAAAATATTTTGAAAAAAATAAAAAATTCAAAAATGGATATTTTTGAAAAAGAAATTAAATTATTTTATTTTTTATGCATAACAAAAAAAATTAAAAATATTATAAAAATATATTGCATGACCTTCAAATATTTAGTCAAAAAATTGATTTTTCGACTTTTTAAATTAAAAAATCTTTATGAAATAATTGTTTTTGGGTATTTCTCTGTAAGCTGGGCAACTCACTCTCCCAGGCCGATATAATATGAAAAATATAGTTCATTTTATAATTTGCACTTAAAAAGATAATCACCTAATTTACCGCGGCCCATCGTACAATACGTAATAAAATTTAGTTGATTACATCTAAATCGTTTTTATAATGCTCAAAGAACAGTCCCCTGCATGTCCCCAAAAACAGTCCTCTGGTAAAAAAGGTGTTTATTTCACAAATATTTTAAAAAAATCATACTTATAATATTTAAAATCTAATGAACTTTTTACTGACAATATCAGAGGAATCTATTTTTTAATTAAATAATGCATCTAAAAATACTAATCTTTATTTTTTTCCTAATTTTTACGCATAGTCTCCTGGCTCTTATTTAAAACTACCCCAATAACATTTAATACAATTAATCTTTATTTCTACGTTGTGTTTTGTATGCTTTTTAAGTTTGCCCAATGATAATAATTAAAGAAAACTATTATTCTATGAAAACAACTAACTAGGGGACTGTTTGTCGGGACAAAAATACGCTTAAAGTTGCCCAGTTTACAGAGAAATCCCTTTTTAAAGATTTAAACAATTTTTTTCATAAATCCGATGACGAGAACATTAAAAAATCTAAATATCTTTATTTTTTAGTTCTATGGCTAAAAAACAGTGGAGCACCCAAGAATGGCACATGTTAGAAATATCGTTTTTTAAAAGCGACGTTCCCATGCCAATGACATGTACAATTTGTCAGAATTAAGGCCTTAACGCGAAAATATTAAGATACTTTTGCTCGTCTCCGAAATCTCGGACACTGTGGTTTGACCCACTATCGATTTCACATTTACAAAATATTTTGATTCTGTTATGTCTCAATGACTTATAAGAATAAAAAACTATTTTCTGAGCTTTAAAACTGATTGACAATCCTATATTTAAATAATAAAAAAAATGTAAGTACCAAGGCTGGGCAGATGTATTAATGTAATAATAAAATTATTACTTTGTCAAAAAAATGTTATTTTCTAAATATGTTTATAAAGGTTTGCATAAAAATAAATTATTATTTTATTTGTTTATCTTGAGTATTATTGTGAGTCTTTTTACGTGTTTAAAATTTGTAGAATAGATAATAAATAATTTTACCCAGTCCAATTTAATATTAAGTATCTGTGTCAGCTTTAAATTTCGGACTAAAAAATACTCCTGAAAATTCGTGTATGGTTTCATTTTAACCTGACCTACAACTTTTTTATTTTCGAAAATTCTGAAAACTTGGGCGTCAAACATGTCATTTTAGCTGTGTATAGATAATTTGATAAATAACCCTTTCTTTTTTACTCGTCTTATAAAATTTTATAATGCAAACATCGTAAAATTGACCTACAAAAATATTGGGGAATTAAGCGAGACCTACACCCTTAACTAGTCCAAGTTCATGATGTTATGTAATTTAAAAATAACCAGCTGATTTTTGCTCTGTTCCTTTATAAATAATAGTAAAATGTTATGGGTTTACTGACCTACAAAAATTAAGGGTTTTTTGCCCTGACTCTACGCCCCAAACATATTTAACGTATGCCACATCAATGACGGAACGATCCTCAGAATTTTCGAAGATAAAAAAGTTGTAGGTTACGCCAAAATGAATTTACTCACAAAGTTTCAAAGAAGTATATTTTATTTTAAAATTTAAAGCTGGGACCGATGCCTATATTTCATTAAGGCAATATACCTACTTATCAAAATTAGCCCAGCCGTACTAATTACTCTTGGTAAATAACCAAATACTTAAATGCCCTTAAAATGATTTGGGTACTAAAGAAATAATTAGCTGCTTGTAAAATTATAATAATATCGCCATAATTAAACGAATTTAAATTTTAAATAATTTCAGGTAGCATTTGCAGCTACAAATACAAATATAACACAGTAATATTTTTCTAAAAACTATTTAAATAAGTTTTTAGGAATATAAATACTGCCCTATCATTTGTATAAAAAACTATGATTACCAAAAGATTTTCTAAAAGATACAGTAAAATTTTATAGGAAATGTGTTTTTATTTTAAATGTTTTTAATAGCATTAAAAATATAATGACCTTTTCACACAATTAGGCCAAAACTTTTATGTTTTAAGTAGGGGCTCATTCAACGAGAACAAAACAGGGCTATATTAAATAAAAACAACGTGAAATAGCCATCTGGTGCATTTTTTTCCTGTAGAATTCTAAAAAATACCTAAGAAAATGATTTGAATTGAAATATAAGGAATGGAAAACCTTGTTCGTTATTTCATTTTTAAAAGCATTTTATTTTTTCGATGCGTTTTAATAAAAAGGATTTCTTCATTTTTAGTAACAACAGAATTACTTAATTAATATGACAAAATTTCTAATTTTGTTGGTATTGGTACTAAAAAGGAATATGAAAGCTTGACACAAGATGGATATTTCACTTTTTTTTTTCATACGGGAATATCCAAAAATATAACCTTGTTTAGTCCACGTTGAATGACCCTGTACAGGTGAAATTATATAGTAACTTTTATTTTTTTCCAGGTTTTAAAGAAAAATCTACAATGGTTTTGAGGAATTATTATCATTAGAAGACGATGATAACTTATTAAAAACTTAATGAATTCTTTATTGGTAAGTAACATTAAATTGTATATTTTACTTTAAATATCAATAACATGCATACCTATTTTAAAAAAATTTTTTTTATCGGTTTAGTGAAAAAAAATAGGTATTTAGAAATATTTTACTCTGAATTAAAAAAAATAGGTAAAACTCTGTTCGCAAAAAATACATATTGTTTTTATTCTCATTTTAAAAATATATATTACATATAACATTGGAAATTTTTCGCACTCTTTTAGAAACATCCTGTATACTGTACGCCACTGCAATCCAAGGCAACTTTCTAACTTCACCAGCCGCCATGATTACTCTACAATTTTTGCGTTTTCCTTTGTCTGTCACGTGCGCTCTTATGTCCCGTCTCTTTGTTTAGTATCGATACGCCTGCGCGATACAGCCTATTGCGCCGCTTCGAGCAGTTTCGGATCCTCGACCCAACCCGATTTTGAAATTGCACGTCAGTTCGTTGTGGAGGCCCGTGGAATCGGGTCAATTCTCGTCGCCTAGAAGTGCAGAGTGATATTTGTATTTTCTTTATTTTCGGTCATTTTGAGTTTTCCTTTGCTTAGAATATCCGGATTAGAATCCCGATTGTTTTTGCTTCACCAGCCCGTTAGTTTTAAAGTGTTTGACGATTAGTTACGTGGACGATTTATCAAAGTGGGCTGTGGATTTGACTGACATTCCACTGGCGTAGGCAAAGCACTTGCTGGCCCGATATCTTTTAAAATTACGGATTATTGTTTAAAAAGTGCTTGATGTGATTTTTAAAATAGTGTACCTAGCTATAGTGACGAAACTGTGTAAAACTAAGTGATTTTAAAGTAGTTTCTCCATCCGTTAAAAAGTTACATCAGGCTACACTTGGAACTTTTTTCAGTTTAGTGTTGTGGTGTGTTAATCTACGTACTCACCTAAAACAAACGTAGGTATATTTGCTTTTTACTATTGCGACTTAGTTTTTTTTTTTTTTAATATAACCTGCTGTGACGTACTTACCTTGCGTGAATACGCATTGGCTAGCGTCACGATACGTCGTAATCGAGTCAGACGGAAATACCATTTTATCGTTTTCTCGTTTAGTCACGGCAATTCCTAAATTTGATCTTCGTTTAAGATTTATTAATAAACGTTATTCTTCGTATTTGGTTAATTGTTGATTTTCAAAAAGCGATTTTAACTACAAAGAAAAATCGAACATATTTGTTTACCTTGTTATGAAAGCGAAATGCTTGATTACCTTACAGTTCTGGTTGAACAGGTAGTTTTATGCGCATTGTCATCCAACAAGCACTAAACGAAGAAATATTTGTGACTTCCTTCTAGAAAAAGAAAGAAAAAAGGTATCTTATATATTTTTTCCTGTAGAATATGCAAGAATATTTGGATCTCGATTTGAATTAAAACAAAAGACTAAGAAAAGGATGTGAGTTAAAACAAAAGAAATACGACCTAAAATTACTATTTTCTTAATGGGACAATCTATTATGTTTTTAGAACACTTCATTTTATTAGTATTGTTTTAATCATAACCTTGATATTAAATATGTTTTACCTTTGTCAGTATTTATTAAAAGTAGTGATCAACACTAGACCTTGACCTTTTGTATTTTGGCATTTCATATATTTCCGGTTTCCGGGTATAATTTTACCTATCGAACATGGCGCCAATTTTGATGATGACTTTTCCAGCAACGTTTGGGTTTTTAAGTTATGAGATGTCCAAATAGACGAACCTTAAAATGGACACTATCTCAAAATTCCTCTTTCTTGAAACTGGTTACTATCAAATGGGAAATAATAAAATTTTTAGTAAAAAACACATTAAAAAAAGTTCTTTACTTTTAATAAATTTAATTATGAATTGAGAACCAGTTATACAACATATACAGCGTGTCCAAGATCCCCATACTGGCCCTCCTTGGCCAGTATGGGGATCTCCGAAATGGTAAGAGATAGGTGGGTAGTTTAAATTTGCCAAGTTGCGTATTGGGGAGCTCAATAATATATCGTTTTAAAATTAAAGTTATATTTTGTACTTCCGAAAAAAGGGCAAAAAACAACATATTCGATTTTGGTTATTATTTTTTAATTTCTATTGAATTTGCGGTAGGCTCTAGGTGAAACATTGTAACAAATTTAATTTAAAATAAAACACTCGGTGTAAAGTTTCACAAATTTTTATTCAGATAGATCTGACACGTGTTTCGGTCTCACGACCATTTTCAAAGATCTTTTTAAGAAGAATGAGCTTAAAAATAAAATAAAATTATCTTAAACTTACACAGATTGCCTATAGTAAACATTTTATGGCACTAAATTATTTTGATTGCAGCGTCTAAGATGGGCGTACCTACAAAATCTGAGTATTTGTTAAGTTGTCTTTATTGCTTATAGATTTCTTAATGGCCAAAATTTCCAAATAATCCATTTGTTTACCCTTCTGAATGTTATGTAATAACTTTACATCCCCATTATTAAAAAAATGATTATTGTCTATGCAGTGTTCCGCAAAACCGGTATTTCTCTTGCTGTGTAGAATTGAATTTCTGTGTTCTTTTATTCTATCCTGTAAAGAACGCCCTGTTTGCCCTATAAGGTTGCGTCACACTCATTACAACATATTTTATATATTCCGGATTGTTGATTCTTAGGACTTTTTCCTTTGTTATTTACTAAAACCCTTGCCAAATTATTTTTATTAACTGAAATACAATTAATTCCTAATTTGCGAAAATTATTGCTAATTTTATTACTTATACCAGAGACATAGTTTATAGCAAACCATTTTTTAGCCTTACTATCATTTGAAGTAATGTGTGTATAAAAATGCTTATGAATATTTTTATGTTTTTTGTTTCTTATCAGTTTGTTGATGATTGCGGGGCTGTATCCATTATTTGTAGCTATTGTTTTTATTATATTGACTTTTTAGGTAGTTTTCTTGGCTTAATGGAACACTTAATAACCTATGAATCAAACTATGGAAGGCCGACATTTTTATTTGCCAAGACTGGTTAGAATTTGCATGTATAATTGTATCTGTTGTGGTTGGTTTACGGAAAATATCAAAATCGAATGTATTGTTTTTACGGCTAATTTTCAAATCTAAAAAGTTAAGTGAGCTATTTTCTTCCGTTTCTATTGTGAATTTAATATTTTTGTTGATGTTATTTATGTATGTTAAGAATTGTGAGAGTTGTCTATCTGTTCCAGTCCATATACAAAAAATGTCATCCACGTACCTAGCCCAAAAGTAAACATATTTACACAAACTTTCATTCAAATTTGTGGAAAACAAAATATTTTCGAAGTTAGCCATAAACACTTCGGCTAAGAGTGGACTTAAAGGGCTTCCCATAGGGAGACCGTTAGTTTGTTTATAAATTTTATTATTAAATTTAAAATAATTCTGATATAGACATATTTCTATGCTTCTGATTAGGTTTATTTGATTGGAGTATGTTAAATTATTATTATTGATTAATGTTTTTAAAATAGACTTAACTTCGGGTATAGGTATTGAGGTAAAAAGGCTTTTTACGTC
Source organism: Listronotus oregonensis (assembly GCA_019359885.1). Taxonomy (NCBI): domain Eukaryota; kingdom Metazoa; phylum Arthropoda; class Insecta; order Coleoptera; family Curculionidae; genus Listronotus; species Listronotus oregonensis. The sequence continues at coordinate 190,909 of JAHBCN010000218.1, forward strand.
GAACGAAATAAATTTACTGTTATTAGGTAGGTTCTTAAGTTTTAATTTATCTACTAATTCTAATGAGTTTCTGACAGAATATGGAGAGGTACAGTCGATGACCTTTGGTAAGTTAGAAGAGGTCTTTGCATAAATTGTAAGACGGAGCATTAATATATGAAACGACCGGTCTCATTGGTATATTATCTTTATGAAGTTTGGGCATTCCATATAGAACAGGTGCTGTTGGGTTCATTACTCTTAGAGAATTAGGGTTATTTACGTAAATATTTGCTTGTAATTGCTTATTTCTTTGTTTATAGATCTATGGAACGTTGCGGTGGGATCCGATTTTAATTCGACAAAATCATCAGAGCTTATTAAGTTTTCCATTTTACTTTTATAGTGTGTATCTGTCATGATAGTGAGGGTATTGCCTTTATCGGCTTTGCTAATGATAAGATTATTAGAGGCTATTTTGTTTTTGATCTGTTTTATAATTTTATTTTCTGTGTTGGTGTGTTTGGGGACATTGTTACTATTGAATTTTGAGCTATTATATATTTATCTTGTAAGGGTTTTTGCGAGACATCTAAAATTAATTCGGTTTTGGCTGCTAACATTTCTATGTCTTTGGCATTACATGTGTTTGGACAATATTTAAGGCCTTTTTCTAAGATATTTAATTCTGAATTTTCAAAAGTTACATCAGTAAGATTGACAACTCGATCATAAAAGTTAAAATTAGGATTTTCATTATGTTGGTCTATGACGTTTTGTTTTACTTGTTTACCTTGTCTCAGTTGTCCCAACTTCTTGAGCTGATTTATGTATTGTTGGTGAACTTGTTCCTGGACTTCTTCTCGGATTATTCTGTCGGTTTCTTGGAAATCATCATATATGAGGTTGAAAACTAATTCTTCATGGATTAGCTTTAAGTGAAGTTGTAGGTTGTCCCTTCTCTGATACCATTTATGCATTTCTTCATCTAGCCATTTACCATAGGCAGCCTGGATTGATAATTGTGCTTCGGGTGAAGAATTATTGCAGGAGATTTTCATATATTTCGGATGAAGACTTTCTTTGCGGCACTGTTTGTTAAACCACAAATGATTTGAACACTTTTTAAATTTAAGCAGAGTCTTCCTATACATGACCGCGAGTTTTGCCGCACTAGCACTATGAATAATTTCTATTGAATTTGCGGTAGGCTCTAGGTGAAACATTGTAACAAATTTAATTTAAAATAAAACACTCGGTGTAAAGTTTCACAAATTTTTATTCAGATAGATCTGACACGTGTTTCGGTCTCACGACCATTTTCAAAGATCTTTTTAAGAAGAATGAGCTTAAAAATAAAATAAAATTATCTTAAACATACACAGATGGCCTATAGTATATTATTTTTTTACTAGTTTTCTTTAAAAGTTAAAAAAATTCTAAAAATACATTCTTATTGGAACTTTTTGCGCTTTATGTATTGGTGAAGTCAATTTTTTACGTCGTTTCGTTTTCGTTAAACCATCATTAACTTTATTTTTTTAAATACGACCCTGGATTTTTTATTTAATTTATTTGAACCCCTTATTATCCCAATTACAAAAATGTATGACACTTAATATTTCTTTAACAAATATGAAACGCCCTCATGAGAAATGGTGTGCGTTCCTTGTCTAACTCATTGTCTCTTATCAAAAATATGTTTATTTAACAGAAAAATACCAAGTGTTATACATCATTGTAATTGGGATAAAAACTGCTCCAAAAAAATGCAATAAAAATCTAGGGCCGTATTTAAAAAATTACAGTTGATAATGGTTAAGCAAAAAAGAAACGTCGTAAGAAATTTGGTGAACTTAAACCAATAAATGAAGCGCAAAAAGTTCCATGTGTAATGTATGTATGTATTTTTAGATTTTCTTGGTAATTTAAAATAAACTCGTAAAAATAAAAACGACAATTGAAAATTTCAGTATTTTGGCCATATTTCTGGAAGCACTAAATAGATCTTTGATTTTACAACGGTATATTATTGAGCTCCCCAATACGCAACTTTGCCGAATTTAAAGTTCCCAACTATCTCTTACCGTTTCGGAGATCCCCATACTCCTCCTTATCTTGGACACGCCGTGTTCTTAGAACATAAAGATAACTGAATTTATTTGAGATGTGTATTGCTAAAGAAAAACAAAAAATATTGTAAATTTTGGTGTGTTTGTTTAATATGTAGGCGCCTAACAGTATATGTTGTCATTTAATGGGGATCAGTTCTAAGACGAAAGAATTTTAAGGTTAGTCATGTTGCAGGCTTAATAACTCAAAAACCAACGGTTGCCGGAAAAAATGATATTATAAAATGCTTTATAAACATAGATGTGTTACTAAAAATAAATTTAAGATTGAATTAATAAACATTTAATACCAATACATGTTTAGTTTTAATTAATTTACATAGAATATGTACTTTACCTTAAATATTTAAATTAAATTCTAACACAGAGACTATGCCCTTGTAAATTAAAATGGCAAATGCAGCAAAAAAGGAGGAAATATACAATAGATAGTTAAAAATTTCCACAAAACGGTTAGACTTCCTTGAAATATCGGGGATTTCCAAAGACATCCTAAAAATTTCAAGACATTTCCCAAGATATCCTTAAGATTTCCAGAAATAACCCAAAGATAGCCAAAGACATCACCGATTTTAAAATATTTCCAGGGATTACCCAAAGATTGCCCTTTAAGTGTTTGCAAAGACATCCTGCAGTGGTTTACCCCCCGAAAAAATCAAAAATCACTGATTTAAATAAAAAAACCAAATAAATCATGATATTTTTTTATTTTTTTAAAAGAAATTCAACAATTTCCCTTTTTACAGTACATTTGTTAATTTGTCAATTGATTGGTGGCTATCACAAAAAGACCAGTCTAAAATCAAAAAATAATTTCTTTGTGCAATTTCAACCTCAGCTTCAGTAGAAGAACTTTTAGTACTTTTGGACTCGTGCATTCTGACTTAAGAAACAATCTGGGAGTGGAAAAAGCTGGAAAATTAGTGTTTCTATTTAAATATTATAATAAAAATGCAATTGAAACCTAAGTACTAACTACTACGTTCTTTTTATATCTGTATTTACAAAGAATGTGGATTTATAAGTTAATTTTCCATATGGTTCCAACTTACGGAGACCTACTGTATATTTATTATCTTAGGTAGACATTTGGGATATGAAACAACCTTTGTAGTTGTAATTGCTTTCGTCATTAATCGAAGAATGATTCACTTGATTCTTACGTCATCAATTGAAGGATGAATCACTTGATTCTTGGAAATATATTTTTATTATTTGGATACCTACGCTTTGTTTGAGACACTTCCTTTTATTTACAATTTGTGTCGTCCAAATGGATTACCTAGATATTTTGTCACGTCGGTAAAATTCGTTTTTAATTATAGCGGATATTTTCAATCTCGTTTCCAGCTTCTCTCTGTTGCATTTATTGATTACGTGATTTTTGGATGTAACGTCATGGCCATTTATTTATTTATTTTTATCTTGGGACATTTCACGAAGACTTAAAGCTTAAGTACTAACGTACCGTGGATATCTTAATTAAAAGGCAGTTAGTTAACACGTGATTTAAGGGGGTATTCTAGTCTGGAGGCATGAATTTCAAGCGTTTTTTGGAACTCGATTAAAAAAAAACAAAGATATGTTTTACTATCTTATTTTTTTATTGCTTGTTTATTTGTATTTCAGTAATACATATAAAATTTTAAAGGTAACAAATTTAAAAATTAAAAAAGTTGTAGGCTGGTAAAGTAGGGAGGTTCAAAAAAGAAGTGTCCTGACGTGCAGGATTTGAACCCTTCTGGTCACCTGACACAAAAAAATTGAACGGATTTTAAATCAGTGAAGTTGTCGCTATCCCTTCAAGCTTGAAGTAAAAAAAAAATCATAATATGGCGGCCATTTGAAAAAAAAATCACGTTATTTTTTAAATAGTAAAAATGAAAATTTTTATCAAAACCGGACTAGTCCGGTAAAACTTTTTTTACCGGACCCAGTACTGTAAATTTTTTCTAATACCATTCTGCTGATTTTTTTGGTACCTTCTAACTGCCCTGCAGGCATATTAGATTTTTTTGCAGGATTTTATCAGGAATCAAATTTCCATCATCTTCCTCTATTTCCGAGGGGTAAACCACTTATCATCAGGGTGTACAAAGATTTCAGGGACTTCCCAAAATATTCAAGACTTCCCCGAAAAAATCGGGACATCCCAAAGATTTCCTAAGACTTCCTAAGATTTCCCACAATTTCCAAAGATATCCTAAGACATCCTAATATTTCCTAAGACTTCTTAAGACTTCCCAAGATTTCCTAGTATAATATAAGATATCCTATAGATTTCCCAGATACCCCAGGCATATTTAAGACATTCGTCATATGAATTTTAAAATTTATAAAAATCGTAAATGTATCATGCTTCTTTCTCTATAATCCTATGCATTATTAGATTTTATTAGGCATATTTAAATTACGGCAATCTAGCAAATACATTTGGGCTTGGAAAAAAAATAGAAATAACTTGTTTTCAATACCATAATAAAGTACACTATTTATTACACAGCAATACAAAAAAAAGTTAAAAGTCCAAAAGACTTGACCATGGTATCTTTATGTTTTTGGGTTCACTGAACCCGAATCCGGGGTCAGTTTAACCCTATCAGGTCAGGGGTTCATTTCAAGATCAAATCTGCAAAATAACGCAGCCCAATAAAAAAATATTAAGGTTTGAAAGACTTAACCATGATATCTTTATGTTTTTGAGGTCGCTGAATCCGGGGCCAGTTTGACCACATCATGACAGGGTCAAGGGCACTTCAAAGTTAAATCTGCAAAATTATTTGTAATCAAATTTGAAGAGTATATACTTATGTTTTTGAGGTCGCTGAGTATGAATCCGTGGTCAAGTCTGGCAAATTTAATCTTGAAATATCTCGTGAGCGTGACCCAATAAGGTCAAACTGATTCATATTCAGCGACCTTAAAAAATTAGTATACACTCTTTAAATTTGTTGTCCTTGACCCTGACCTGATGGGGTCAAACTGACCCCTAATTCGGATTCAGCGACCCCAAAAACATAAAGATACCATTTTTAAGTCTTTCGGAACTTTAGGTCACAATCAAGGTCATTTTAAGGTCAAATCTGCAAAATTAATAGCAACCAAAGTTGAAGAATGTGTACTTTTATTTTTGAGTTTCCTAAATCCGAATCCGTGGTCAGTTTGACCTCATTAAATTTGGTTGCGATTTGACCTTGAAATGCCACTGACCCTGACCTGATGGGGTCACTGACCACCAATTCGGATTCAGCGACCCCAAAAACATTAAGATACCAGGGTAAAGTCTTTCGGACCTTCAACTTTTTTTTTGGTGGGCTGTGTTAATGTTGCAATTATCTAAATACTAAGTTTTAAACCTAAGTAACCTATCAGAACTTATTTTTTTAGGTTTCTAACTGAAAAACCAACAAAAGGTAGATTTTTTTACTAATTTTTGTACCCCGTTTATTTGTATACTTAAAAAATTTTAAAAATTTTTTGTTACTTCCGAAGTATTCAAAAATAAATTAATCTTTTAAATTTATTGTTTTATCACAAAAAGCCTAAATCTGTTAGTTTTGAAGGACCATTTAAATTGTCTACTTCGGAGCTTGCACATATATCGTCATCGCCAAGTAATGTCTACATCAAGATCTAACGAATTTGAGGAATTAAATATAATATCTTTGTAAAATGAATTATTTTTGACAGGTATTCCCATTCCCAGCAATACCTTTTGCACTGTTTAAAGCCCGATTAACAATATTTTCAATAAATTCATTATTCTTAAGTTTAAAATCCTGTTTTCTTAGAAACGGATGCACACGAGTTGTATCACCCATTCTTGAAGTGGATTGCTCTCATGGAAATATAAATTTATCTGATACGTCATTTAAAATGTACTGCAAATTGTGAATTCTTGTTAGCCTGTTATTTAGAGTACTAAAATTCACAACAGTGGAGTATGGTTGGCTCTTGTACAGCCAAGGAACAAAACTACTTTCTTCTAAGTTGGGACCATCTCTATAAAGGCTAACAAGATTTATTAATGAGTGAGCGTTTATTTCTATGCGTAAGTAACAGTTAACTGAAAGAAAGTTTTTATTGAGTGGATAATTAGTTTCTTTTAACCATGCTCTCCAAATTCGTAACACAAACACCAAATGCCACATTAAATATATCCTTTCTTCAGTTATATGCAGTAGCCAAAAAGACTGCAGTATATTACTAATCAATTTTAAGTATAGTTGTGTTGATTTTCTTTCAGGAACGTACTTAGAAACACTCAACAACTCTACCGATCAAAAATTCATTTTATCTAAGAATTGATATTACTTTTTTCTTATACAATACGACGGCTTCTGGTCTCTCGATTTTTGTTGGTTAGTAGCTATACCTCGGGACCAGGGCCGAAACGGTCTCATTGTAGAAAATCTTTTCTGCCGGGTATACTCATCAAGAACTTTTTTTAAACATGAATCTGCCCATAATGTAGAACATATTTAAAAATATATTGTTTGAAATAAACCACTTTTATTAAAAGGTTATATTTAAGATATCTTAAAGAACACGGAATAAGTTTTGTTTGTTTAATAATTATAAGATAGATGTTTTATAGGCGAGAAAATTTATTTTTTTTAAACTGACACAGAAAAAGGTAGTTTTAGAAAACAAGTCATTTCTTTAATTTACTGTCACAGTATACAGAAAAAATAATAAAAAATGCTTTATAAACATAGATGTGTTACCAAAAATAAATTTAAGATTAAATTAATAAATATTTAATACCAATACATGTTTAGTTTTAATTAACTTATCAAGAATATGTACTAAATATTAAATATTTAAATTTATTTTTATTTATTTATTGTATTCTTTACAAACACCAAAAAAGGTAAGGTAATTACATGTAAAGACCCTAAAATTAAAAAACAAGAAAAAGTAATCTTACATCTAAAAAAAAAAAAAACATACTAAAAAACAAGGACGGAACAACCATAACATATAATAAAATATAATTTTACTTTTAAATACTAACACAGCAACTATGCCCTTGTGAATTTAAATCACAAATGCAGCAAGAAGGGAGGAAATATGCAATAAGATAGCCAAAGATTTCCACAAAATGGTTAAAGACTTCCTTGAAATATCGGGGATTTCCAAAGACATCCTAAAGATTTTAAGAGATTTCCCAAGATTTCCTAAAGATTTCAAGAGATTTTCCAAGATTTCCTTAAAATTTCATAAGATTTCCAGAAATAACCTAAAGATAGCCAAAGACTTCCCCGATTTCAAAGGATTTCCAGGGATTACCCAAAGATTGCCCTTTAAGTGTACAAAGACATCCCAAGACTTCCTGCAGTGGTTTACCCCTCGTCTATTTCGTTAATTTTACCAAAAATGATTGTAAAGTAACACTAATTTTTAAATGGCTTTATTTTTCACCTTGACATAAATAAAAACAGGACAGTCTGTACTGACAATGTTTTCAACCAACAAACTCAAGGACTAGAATTAACGCAACGCCAGTTTGTAGGCGGGGTGTTTAGTATAGTGATCTGTTTGTTTTTGTTTTGGAAAATCGTAAACAAATTGCCAGATTTCAAAAATCAAAATCGGAAAATTATCTTGAAAATGTAATAAAATTATTTAAAAATCTGGGTTTTGTGTTAATATAGGCAACATCGATTTAAATATAAACTTTTATTGATATGACAGTTCCAAGATCCGATTGCACCGGCAACAAGGTTGATTTGGACAGCTGCTTTGATAAAAAAAATTTATTAATTTAGGTATTGTACGGCACTTCGATGTCATTTTATCTCTTTTTATTAGGTTTTGTTATTTAATTACACGTTTTGTAAACTGACTCGATCAACAGCAATCGAATTGAGCATCTAAAGTGAATGACATATCGTCTGTCACTTTAGATAATAAACAAAAATAGTTTTCTGGCTTTAAAAATAATTTTTGATAATGAAGAATCTTCGATTTATAAAAATGTTTTTTTTTATCGTGCAATGCCATAAACATTGAAAATGTTATTATTTCCGGAGTGATGTTATTCAGTGTGTTTAATCACTTTGCCGTTGCAGAGTGTTTACAGGAACTCTTCCCCTTGCCCCTTTCATATATATTAATGCCAAACAAAGTTTGTATACTTTATTTCTATCCAAAAAATCGTTGTTTTCAACAGTAAGCAACAATCTTAAAATCCGTTTTCAAAGCAGATAATTAATTATTTTGTAGATATACAAAAGCAGATTAAAAATACGTTATTATTTCAAAACAAATTTCGACAGTGTAGTCGGATCAGTATAAAAATGAAAATTCGGTGCTCTTTGAAAAGAAAAAAAAACATAAGTAGCTAAAAAGGTTTGATTTAAATTGGAGGCCGCCTTTGCTTTTTGTATGGACTATTTTTACAGACACGTGCGGGAAGCGGCACATTATAAAAAGCAAAAGCGGCAGTCACTTCAAATCAAACCTTTTTAGCTGCTTTTTTTTTTTTCTTTTTAGAGAGCACCGAATTTTCATTCTTATACTGATCCAATTATACCGTATGAAATAAAATATTGTACATTATTTATCTGAAAAACCTTTACAGTATTTGTTTCGAAATTCCTGACTCTGCTTCTTTGTCGTCTCGTCCGTAAACATCTCACTCATACTGTAATAAGTTCATTTTCCGGACTTTATAACGTAAATATTTATTGCGTGATTGAGAAATCTAAAGCAAAATTAGAAGCACCGTTCTCATACATATATTTTAGACATTTCACTGACGTGTCAATATATGTAAGATATATTTAATATACTATATAAGTAGTTCAAAATTTTCCAATTATTAGTTAGAAATAAATGCAACTTGGACTGAACTTGTAATATTTTTTAACCGAAACAAGTTTTCTTAGCGTTCGCTTTCACCGGACCAACTGGTAAGGTCCGTTATTTCCTCCGTATTCTAAGCCGTATTGTGTGAAAGGAATTTTAATTGTATTTTAATGTTTTATCCTACTTTTTATGCGTTAAGGAACCGGAATTTAAAGATTTTTAAGTAATGTAAGCAAACGTAATTATTGATTGTTTTAATAAATACATATTTTTTTAATAAAAAAATAAATAAATATTTTAGTAATGATCAAAATAAATTTTAAGAAATAAATTATAATAGTAGGTATTTTATTAATTTGTCTCTTGGTTATTTAACATAAGTTAAAACTATTGGTAATTGTTTGATGTGTGGCTCCACTTTTTTGAGATGTAAAACCAACATGATAATTTTTTTTTTAATTGTCGAATATATTTTTTTAAAGTTCATCAAAATAAGGATAGGTAATTGTCTTGAAAGTTGCCTCCTCTTCGATTTTGACCATATTTGGTATACGGTGGTTTTTTGAGGCGCTGATTACGAATCTGAAAAAATATTTTTTCGGCCATGTTTCGTTTTCGTAAAAGTTGAAAATCAAACTAACCTTATTTTCACTATTATTCTCCCTTCTTTTTGTACACAATTCTTGATTTTTACACTTAAGTGGCACACAATATTTTATAAACACCTTTTAAAACTTTGTATTTTTATTTATTTAACACCCTTTTTCCATTAAATTGCAAACTTTCAAGTTCAAAGGCAGTGGCTATCTTTGCTTATAAAATCCCTAGTGTATACATGGTTTCGGCCACGTTGCGGCGTGTGAAAGTGGAGGTTTGCAATTAAATGAAAAAAGGATGTAAAATAAATAAAAAAAACAAGTTTTTAAAAGGTGTTTGTGAAATATTGTGTGCTAATTTAGTGTAAAAATCAAGAATTCTGTGCAAAAAAAAGGAGGAATAGTGTAAATAAGGTTAGTTTAATTTTCAACTTTGATGATGAATATCTCGAATACGAAACGTTGCCGAAAAAATATTTACAGCGCTCCAAAAAACCCCGTATACCAAATTTGGTCAAAATCGGAGAGGAAGCAACTTTCGAGACAACTACCATAGAATAATAAAAAAATCAAATATGTCAATTTTTCGATTACAATTTTTTTCGAAATTATTTGTCTTTACACTTAGAATATGAAACAAATCACTAGAAATTGCTTAACCTAAATGGATGCATTTTATTGACAAAAAAATGCTGCCAGATTGTAGGAAAAAGGTACTCCCTCCTGATGGGGACACCGAAAGGAGCAGAGCGATTCCGAAGTCTCCTTCCAGATTAAGGGGAAGTTTTCTACTTCCTCGAACCTAGGCAGTCGTTGTGTGCGTTACCTCTCCGCGTCGCGTGGTAGGAGAAAACTGGGGGGAGACTTCGGCATCACTCGGGTACTTTCGGTGTCCCGAACACTTGTGTGCGTCGCTAGCGTGTGGCGTGGAGGGAGTACTGTTTTCCCACGATCTGGCTGCACTGAGCGACACCCCCGCTGACGAGCTTCTTGACAGTGTTGACACATAAAACGCTTATGCAGGGACTCGGCGCGTAATTGGAAAAGTAGGCTTTTTTTAAATAATGCATTTAATGTAAAAAAAAAACAAATCATGGGTCTTTTCTAATACGTCTCATCATTTTTACGTCTGAAATATAATTGGGGAAAATAAAAACCGCTTTGCTAACCAGAACTAACCATGACCATGTCTAAATTTTCCCTACATAAAAGTTATTAACAAAATTTTGTTTAAAACTTCTACAAATAATTTAGACAAATTCAAAAGCCCTAAGTTCTAGTCGGTCATGGTTAGTTCTGGTTAGCAAAACTGCTTTTTATTTTCCTCAATTATATTTCAGACGTAAAAATGCGGGAACGTATTAAATAAGACCCCAAATTATTACATCAAAGTGTAATTTTTCAGCCGAGCTCCTGCATAAAAAAGAATGTTTCATGTGTCAACACTGTCAAGAAGCTCGTCAGCGGGAGTGTCGCTAGACACAAGTCTGAGCCACACATATAAACATTTACCGAAAACATAATTTGCTTAATTATGTATTCTTATATAGGACTAGTATTTAAAACTACTAAGAACGTTAAAACTAAACTAATATTAAACAACAACTAAGGGTAATTTTTATAAATTAGTCACATATTAGATTGTGTACGAATAGTAGCTACATTTATTGTTTCTTGCGGCAAATCAGATTTCGTGGTATTTGCCAAGATCCCTCTTCTCCCACACATAAGATTAGGGGAGATTCCGTTAAATTCTTCCCTCCCCTCCAAATAAGATCTACATCAAAATTTATGTAAAATTAGGGCCAAGTTTCTTTTCAAAAATCTCTGCCTTTTAAAGCACTGCGACCTATTGTACCAACTACTTTTTTGACTTTGCAAGTTTTATGTACCTAAAGTTAAAAACGTTTTTTTTGCAACAAAAAAATTTAAAAAAAAATGAAAAAACTGCTTTATACCAAAGTAAATTAATTATTGAGCACTTAAAAACTGTGAAAAATTGGTAAACATTCGGGAACCTTGAATTTTGAACCTACAAATACGCCATTTCGTCGGAAAAAAATTATAAATAAATCGATCCAACTCTCATACCGGTCTAAAATTTTTGTACGTTCGTTCTAGAGTCATAAAAAGCCATACAAAAATAATTGGACCGGTACAACCCTTGGAACCACCCCTTCTCAACCCTTAAGTACCTCCGCAGGCCGAAAAAATTAAAATAATTCGATCCAACTCTCATACCGGTCTAAAATTTTTGTACGTTCGTCTTCGTCATAAAAAGCTGAAGAAAAATAATTGGCGCGGTACTACCCTTGGCACCACCCCTTTTTAACCCTCAAATACGTCCGGTTGCCAAAAAAAAAACAAAATAAATTGATCCAACCCTAATACCGGTTTAAATTTTTTGGACGGTCGTCCTGGAGTAATAAAAAAGCCATACAAAAATAATTGCACCGGTACAACCCTTGGAACCACGCCTTCTCAACCCTTAGGTAACTCCGAGGTCGAAAAAACTTCTAAATAAATCGATTTAATTTCCAATCCGGTCTAAAATCTTTGGACGATCGTCCTGGAGCCATAAAAAAGCTGGAGAAAACTAAAATTAATTACATTTCTCAGTTTTCATACGTGTAATTTCTTTTGACCCGCTGAGGTACTTGAGGGTTGAGAAGAGATGGTTCCAAAGGTAGTGTGGAGGAGTACTTTACGTACTTTTTTATAACTCTGGGACGTTCCGTCAAAAAATTTCAGACCGGTATGAGGGTTGGATGGATTTATTTTTAACTTTTTTTCCGGCGATTTAACGTATTTGAAGGTTTAAAAGGGGTGGTTTTTGGTGTTACCCGAATGTTTATCAATTTTTCACAGTTTTTAAGTGCTCAATAATTAATTTATTTCGGTATCAGGCTGTTTTTTCAAATTTTTGTTTTATTTTTCGTTGCAAAAAAATGTTTCCATTATCAGGTACATAAGTTTTTTACTGATCAGTATGTATTAATAAAAAAGCTGTATTAATGAAAAAATAGTAAGTAGTAAAAAGCTTGCAAAGTCAAAAAAGAACTTTGTCTAATTTTAAATATCAATACTCTGGGAGGTCAAGATTTTTGAATAGAAACTTAGTCCTTATTTTAGATGAGTGTTTTTGAAATGATTCAACATGTTCACAAAAATTTAGTTCTGGCTAGATTTGTTTATTCATATTATTTATATATTTATTTTTAAAAAAATATCTCATAGAGTACCAACCTAAATAAATAATTAAGTACTTAGTAGATATCCAGTAAAACGTAAACCGTTTGTTTAAAATCTAAAAATTAGCAGGGTTCTGTTATGGCCGGATGTAGTACTGGTTTTTCACGTCCTAGAGTCGGACATCGGACGATAACCCGTCAAGGTCGGGCGGTACTACGTGTTCTGTTTACCAAGGGCATTCAACTCCTGTTTGTAAGCAAGCGTATCAAACCTTTGGATTAGAACAGAATTGAGCATGGAAATTTGTGTATGCATAGAGCTTTTTTGAAGTTGCTATGGCTGTGGATATAATATTTTTGTGTCAGTTAAGGTTATTCTCGAAATCATCTAAATCAGTCTTGGAGACTAACTTGAGAAGCTAAATAAATATTAGAGTGAAGGGTACTATTATCAGCAAAACATGGATTGATCGTGAAACAAAAAAGATTTTAAATGTAAAGCAGAAATAGATTTGGTGCCAGTACTGAGCCCTAGGGCACACCAGAATTAACTTGGTAAAAGCTGGAAGATGGACCGTCTACAATAACTGATATAGGTTGATTAGGAACATCGAATTTAATGAAAAGGGTCGAAAAAACGCCAAAATCGCCTCACATATTAATGGACGTCCCCTTATAAGGAACAGTCACCAAAAAAAACCTTTTCTATTTTAAAGTTTAACTTAAGCTAACAGAATTAACTATTTTAAACTAAAATCTTTCCGCGCCATAAAAATATTAACATGAGTTTGAAACACAGATTGTTGTCACTTGGCCATCTTCTACATATGTATTATTACACCTTTAATATTCATATCATTTAAGGTAGTTCACTCGCGACAGTCGTAGATAAAATTATTGCGTTATAGTAAGTAAAGCCCGGCCCGTCCACCAGTCAAACCCCGATCTCGGATGTAAACATCTTTTACCTTTGTCCCTTCCATGCCTATCTGTTTTTAACAAAAATTGATTGATGGATGGATCATTTTATTTTTTCCTTGAAAATATTATTTTCGTAGGAAACTGTACCGGGTGACCGAAAACTACCACCTCCCTTGACTTTTTTATTTGAAGTTTCTCAAAAAAATGTTAATATGAAAATTGTAGGGGCAAATTTGGAGAGTTCAAAAATAATTTTGGATATTATACAGGATGCATCATAAAGACGTGGCAAACCATAGTTATGATTTTTTAAAGAGGACACCCTTGATATTTCAATTCTGCTTTACATTCTAAGCATTTTTTATATAAAACACTATAGGCCTAAATTTACTGGTTTTCGAACTAAAGATGTTTAAAAATTGAATAATTAAAATAATAAATGCTGGTGTAACAAACTCAATTTTTATTTCAACAATAAAACAGTATTAATTTAAGATAACATATTAATTGTCACACTTTACGTTATCCCCCTGGTTCTGCACGCAATCTTGGTAACAAGTTTCCAAATGTGCTATTGAATTTTTTATGAAGCGAGAATTTGTTTGATTCAATACGTTAATTTCATGCCTATTAATATTTTTTATGACATCAGCATTACCTAGGTCCTGTTAGTAAATTAAATTTTTTATATATCCCCATAAAAAGTTGTTTATTGGCGTCAGATCCGGACTATTAGCTAACCAATGAATTGTCCCGTTCTGTCCTATTCATTCATCATAATTTTCATCTAATTTTTTTACTTTTCGAACCACATTAACAAGGTGGAGCTTCATCATGTTGGAAAACTAAACTGCGATAATGCCTTACGGGCAAATTTTCCAGCACGTCTGAAAGCTCGTTCCTCAAAAATTCGTAATATACTTACTCAAGTTACCTTCAAAAAAATATGGTAATAGTATTCGGTTTCCCAATATGCCACACCACACATTGGCAGTCTTTCGACCTTGAAATTACACTTCTCGCACGAAATTTGGATTATCCACCGCCCAATGCCGAACGGCATTCCACTTGTCGAGAAACTGGATTTATCGGTCCATAATATATTTTTAAAAAAGTTTATGTTATTATTTAGCCCGTTCAACATAAAATTGCCAAAATTTAGTCTTTGATCCTTTTGAGCTTGTATGAGTTTTTGAATTTTATAGCATTTAAAAGGTTTAAACTTACTTTATTTTAAAACCTTACGTATTGACTTGCGCCCGTATTTTTGTGGTACATTTCTTCTGTCGAGATTTGAAGTTTTTCTAAATTTTGTAAAAATGCTTTTAACGGTGTCTTGTAGGAACGGCTCCACAAGGATGTCAAGCTGCATACGCACGAACAGTAGCAGTAGCGTTATAATTATTTTCAATAAATAAGAAAATAATTTCTTGTTTTTCTTCTGTCGAATAAACCATTTTTTCATACAAATTATTCAGATTTTTCAAGAAAAACCTGTCACCTTAAACTGTCTTGACGACAGATATGGCTTCGAAACCACGAGACATGAAAATCCGCTCCGCTCTCATTCGAGACGTAATATTGGAACTTAGCCACTTTGGGTTTTTAAAACAATAATACACCTGCATGTCAGGTGTCATATGTATGAGGCATTAAACCTGAGTTTGTCGGTTTTGCACACAATGTCGGTGGAATGTCAAACCACTCTGTCATCGGTGACTTAAAATGTTAGAGTATTGTCATTTTCTAACTGGGTATTAAAATTATTTTTAGTGTTTATTAGATAATTATGTTATAAAGTTTACAAAATTTTTGTCATTCAAAAACTAATTTGTCTTAATTTATTAATAGTTTTTTAACGTTTTCGTGCCATGTATGTTTCACTGACTAAAGTTATTTTTATTTTGTTTCAGTTTTTGCCAGTAGACGTGTATTCCTGACCTTGGTGGGGTAGTCCATTTCGACTACAGGATCAGGAACAATACCGACGCCAAGATCATAATTAGTTCTAACTGTTGAGTGTGCGCCCCGCCCCAAGATGGAGCGCGAATCAAATCCTATGCAAGCTTTGTGTCGGTCGGGCTGTGGATTTTATGGAAACCCCGCCACTGATGGCTTGTGTTCCCTTTGCTATAAAGTAAGTGTATAAAATGGAGTAATGAATGACTGCCCGTTTAAATTTAGACATTCTAGAAATAATTTAGCACCTTTAGCCCCACGTGGGACCATTTTTTTTTATTTGTTGCAATGTTTGTAAAAATTTGAGCCCACGCCGATTTTGATGATTTTTTGCATACCGGTTTTTGGGGCGCTGAATCTTTTTTTTCAGCAAACTCTGGTCCTCCAAGTGGCTTACCTCAAAATAGACAGTACTTCCTAAAATTTCTCCTTCTTGAGACTGTCAACCATTTATACAACATATAAGGTACAAAATATTGTAAATTTTAGTGTATTTGTTAAATATGTATGTGCCTAATCAGTGTCTGTTCCCATTTAATAGTAACTATCAGTTTCAAGAAGGAGGAATTTTAGTTATTCTCCATTTTGTGGTTATTTCACATTTTTTTAGGTTCAAAATCAGCACTCCAAAGAATCCACATATGCAAAAAACCATCAAAATCAGCAAGGAGTCCTAGAAGTAAAATTTTAACCAATTTTTATTTTTTTTATGTAAAATTTTGTGGTAAGATGTTTTTTTTTACTTTATGGGACCAGAGCTATAGTAGCCCTATACAAAATTAATGTAACTTATTCCCACAGCAAGGTCCACCCTGTGGGCAAGGTGTTAAGGTAGTTTACTCGTGATAATCGTAGATAAAATTGAAAATTATCGCCTTATACCCCAATCTCGGATGAACATCTTTTATCTTTGCCTCTTCCATGCCATCCGCTCCAAACTTGCCCATCTTTCTCTAACAAAAATAGATTGTTGAACGGGCCGGGACTAGTACCACTATAAACCATTACATTTTTCCCTATTTTAGTTTAATTCGTGATGCAGTATTTTGAATGGACCCCAAAGTTAGCGTTGGTTCCAAATAAAATCAAATACGCTTTACCAAAAGTTAGAGGTTCTCAGTGCTTAAAAATATTATTTTTCTACGAGGCTGTACACACAACACATGTTTATTATTCAGTAATATTTTAAACTGTTTTACACTTTTTGGACCCACCTTGTACTAAAATGCACCTTCCATAGGGGCGATTACGTAAAAAAAGAATAAAATAGTGTACGGTGTACACTATTTTTTAATAACAAACAGACCTGATAAACTTTTAGAAATCAATTCAGTAAACAAAACGGTTAAAAAATTCAAGGTTTTTTTTAAATTTTCTAATACTTTGAGAAGAAAAGCCGTTTTATGAGTGAACTACCCTAAATAGATAATGTTAAAAATGAAGGCTTTTGCGGTAAGGTGAGTTTTATAATTTTACTCGAAAAATAAGAGTTGGCTTAATTTTAATGATCCCTAAAGGTATAAGAAGCAAACTGGCAAGTCTGAGGGCAACTTGATTTAATAGGTTGTTTTTCACACCATGTATCAAACATAGTGTTTAAATAATTCTTTCGTAGAAATGAGCGCCACCAAAAGCACTAATCGACGATCATTGATTCCATCTATAGGCTGGAAGTAATTGATCTATTTCACCTTTGTGTAATTCTTATTTTTGTGCATTAGATGCTGATACCACCTTCCATTCCACAACTATACTGTTTGACAGGCTACCTGTCTATGTCAACAGCATCAACCATTACATCACTTAGGGATATCATGTAATTTATTTTAAATAAAAAATTATATGGTTTCGTTTATATTAACTGATTCTTTCGTTTCAGGAACAACTTAAAAAGAAACAGCAACTTCCTACAAATACCCCCGCTAGTCTTAGTTCTTACAGAGAAACTTCCACAGCTCAACCTACAATTAGTCATCTTCCATCCTCGACTGTATCTGAACTACCCATACAAGTAAGTATTATATTTTCCAAGGATCCAAAACTAGACAATAGGCCCCTTGAGTCAAAATGGTTTAATTTAAGTATATACTGGGTGTTTAAATAAGAAGGTTTCTAAAACTGTAACCAATTCTGCATCAGTTTGGTAAAGGACTTTTTATCGTATATCCAGTAATAAGGGTGGCAGAAGATGATAAATAATTCAACTTTCAAATAGCTGTCTTCCACATCATTTATTGAAAGTGGTTCAAGTGGGGACTCGTTTAAAATAAAATTTAAAGCCCTTTTAAATGTCTTTTTTCGGTATCGGCTAGTTTGTAGTTTACCAACTAGAAGGGCGTTGCATTGGTTTTCTAGTTATTTTAAATAATAAAGTTATATTACAATTAATCAAAACAGTTTTTGGGACAGAGTAAAAGAATAATTATTGTAAAGTAAAAGAAAAAATAGTGGAAGTTATTTAAAAGTTTGTATTGTATCCACTAGAAAGCAAAGTAAACAATCGAAAACGTGAAAGTGTAGTGATTGGGGCATTTATTAACTAATTTAAATATTAGTCAAGTAGGCTTGGAAATAAAAATATGAACAAGATTTGAAAACTACATAACTTATTTTAGTTAAAACTTGTCAGTTTGATATGATATTTATTTGGAATTTTCATTTTTTATGCAGATTCTAATAAGGCAACACCTATAGTATAAGAGCCAGTGAACCATCCGACTAACCCATTTCCCACAAAGGCAGAAAATTTTTAAATATTATTTTACTCTCGGTCAATTATGAAAATACCGTTCTGGCAGGTATCCTTTGGTTACTTCATCATCCCTTAAAATTTTGATATGATGTAATTCACATATGTGCAAGTTAAAAAAAAATTGACAGCCTATTTTGATGGTTACAAATATGTACAGGGTCTTTGATTATATTTACGTGGCTTCTGGAGCCTTTATTTTTGAAGACAGAAAAAAATGTTTTTTATAAAAATTGTAGGTTTTATTCCATATTATCTTTTGAAATTATCAGTAAAAAAATATTGCAATAAAAAAATGGTAAAATATAGGCAAAACTTCAACTTTTTTTAATGGAACACGCTGTATATTATGCGCCACAATAAAAGATTTTTTTTTTCTGATTTCAAATATATATACATTGATGATATTTGGATAACCCATTTTTGAGATATTTAAATTTAAAATATAAATAAATTGAAAAAAATTATACTAGTATCAAGAAAGCGATGAAAACAAAAAAAAAATGTTTTATTAAATTTGATATGGTAAAAAGTTGAAACTTTTCATTTTAAATATTAAAAGTAGTTTGTATTGCTTTTTTGTCGATGGGCTATTTGAAAGAACACAAAATCGCGTCTTTTTTATGGTAACAATAAAAATGTGACGACAGTGCAAAGGGAATATTACTTATTATATCCTTAACAACGGGTACCATCTACAGATACTATTAAATACATATTAAGAAATTTTATTGAACGAAAAAGCTTTAAAATGAAGGAAAGGACTGCAGCACGAAATGAAAACAAAGTTTTGGATATCCTCGTTTTTTTTAGATAATTATTATACTTTTTCTATTAAACTAGCACTAACTACTTTTAATAATAGGTTTAAAAAATCCTGAAATATCAATCTCGGATGCGGCAACTGAACTTAATAAAACAGATTATAAAATTTATTTAACCTTAAAATTTTACAAATTTTATCCTTATAAATTTCTGTCCGCTCAGAATCTTCCTGAACAAAACATGCAGGACCGACCTAAGTATGCATTGGAAATAGCTAGGTTTATGCAGCAGGATCTAGAGTTTTTAAATAAAATTCTATTCACCGACAAGTTTTCTTTTACTTTAGCAGGAATTTTTAATCACAAAAATAAACTTTATTATTAACAAAAAATTTATTAATAATTTAACCTAAAATATCTCAAAAACGGTTTATCCAAATATCATCAATGTATATATTTGAAATCAGAAAAAAAGATCTTTCGTTGTAGCGCATAATATACAGGGTGTTTCATTTAAAAAAGTTGAAGTTGCCTATGTTTTTCATTTTTTTATTGTGATATTTTTTCACTGATAATTTCAAAAGATAATAATAATATGGCAAAAATCCTACAATTTTTCTATAAAACATTTTTTTCTGTCTTCAAAAATAAAGGCCTCAGAAGTCACGTAAATATAATCAAAGACCCTGTACCAGGCGATAGTAAAGTTGTCGTCAGGATGGCAATTTAATAAAACCTGCTCCGACAAGGCTAAAATTTTAAGGGCATATTCTTTTAATAGTTGGAAAAGTATTTTTAAACTGCCAGACTATTCTGATGGTTGCAAGAGTCTTCCAGACCAGTATATAATAGTCAGGGCGCTCGACAAGAGTGCGGGCGCAACAGACTCGTATGAGCTTTCTTATCAGAAAGAGAGGATATATTTATTGTGTATTGTGAAGATATTATAAAAGATTACTTAAATGAAAGACAGACAAAGTTACATGTGTTTGGTAAGTTGGGTACGCGATTCTTACAGTACTTTCATCACACTTAATCACATCACTTTTTCCGTTAAAATATTTAATACACAAGAGGTATATCCTCTCCTACACACATGAAAGCTCATAAGAGTCTGTTGCGCTCGCTCTCTCGTCGAGCGTCCTGACTATTATATACTGGTCTGGAAGACCTTGCAACCATCAGAATAGCCTGGCAGTTACTATACAGTAATATACTTTTCCAACTATTGAAAGAATATGCCCTTAAAATTTTAGCCTTGTGCGAGCAGGTTATAAATTGCCATTCCGACAACAACTTTACTATCGTCTGGCACATACTTTGTAACCAGCAAAATAGGTTGTCAATTTCTTTTTATTTTTTTTGACTCACACATGTAAATTACATCATATCAAAATTTTAGCCTTGTGGAAGCAGGTTTTCAAAAAATTGTTGACATTTTCAAACTTTTAAGGGATGATGAAGTAACCAGGGGATGCCTGCTAGATCAGTACTTTAATAATTGACCGATAGTAAAGTAATATTTAAAAAGTTTCTAGCTTTATGGGAAATGGGTTAGTCCGATGGTTTACTAGCTCTCCTACTACTATTTAAAAATTGGATTGAAACTGACAATTGTCAACTTAAATAAGTAATGTCGTTTTCCAATATTTTGTTCTGGTTTTTATTTCCAAGCCTACTTGACTAATATTTAAATTAATTAATTAATGCCCTAATCACCGCATTTTTATGTTTTCGATTGTTCATTATGATCTCTAGTGGATACAATACAAACTTTAAAATAGTTTCCAGTATTTTTTCTTTAACTTTAAGTAACTATTTTTTTACTCTGTTACAAAGACTGTTTTAAATAAGCTTTTTCTCTTGACCACTTGTATTAAAAATATTTTCCCTGTCCCTGTGCGATAAATAGTTTCCAAGATACAACCGGCGTCGTTTCTTATTTGGACACCCGGTACATAAAGAGAATCAAAAGAGCTTCAAACAAGGTACAATTTGACCCCCTTTCCAAGTAAGAGTTCAGAGGTCCGGACGTTTTTCTCAAAAAGTATAAAGTTTTTAAAAAGTACCTTCACTCGTTTTTGTTTACCCATCCTGCATTAAAACACTTAGTATAAGTATTATTTCCATTTGATAATTTAAAAAGTAGAATACTACCTGTCCATTTTCATTTGACCAAAACTCCTCACCAAAAAATATATTGCATTGGTTCGAAAAGTCTCTATTCATGATTATATATCAGGTGTATTCTCAAACGATACTGAACAAGGTTTAGAACTTCAACCTGTTTTGTGTGAAATTTATTACTTTTTTGTGTTAAATTTGACCGTGTAATTACCTTTTGCCTTTATTATGTTGCATATATTGACATTAAACTGATTTATTTTAAAGAGGAATAAAGGAACGTGATGGGTTTTCTGTTTTTGCCTAAATAAAGTAAATTAATAAAGCAAAAGAAACCAATACTGGAACTCAGCAGAACTAGTGTTGTCACAAGTCCTTTTGGTCTGACGTCTAATTTAAAGCGCCACACGTAAACTTTGCATCGTAATAACTCCAAAATTATTTTTTTTTGAAAAGATGTTAAGGAAATGTTTTTTTTTTCTTAATAGGCATAGGAAGAGATTTGACCTATTTTGAAATTAAAATAAATTTTATGTGAGGGGCCCATTATAGAACATACAAAGAAATATTTTGTTGCCATGTTTTTTACACTTGAAACTAAAAAATAAGTATTAAATATTTGCATTAAAAAAATATTGTTTGCCCAATCCGCAATCTTTATGCATTTCTACTTTATGTAACTGGTAAAGGGTTCAATAATTAATTTAAAAAGGTAACATTTATGTAAGCCACCAATCGTTTTATTATGTTAAAGTGACAGACGTTTTATATCAATTATTTGTCAAAATTTTCAAGTAGTATGTCAAAGGACAGTTTAGGAAAGTCATCCTCAAAAACATCGAATTCCAGTAAAAAAACCGTTTCAAGTGATAGTTTTGGCACACCAAATTTCGTCGATTCTAAAGGATTTCTTACTTTTGATTTTTTAGAAGATTTAGAGGAATTCACACAAGCAGTTTCAGAGGTTAATTTTCTTATTTAAATCTAAAAACTTAGGAAGTAATTTCTTTAATGCCATGCAATATAATTAATCACATAATTTTAATTTCTTTTACATTTGTTTTTAAAATTTGCCTGTTTTATGGTTTAATGTTTTTTGCATATTTATAGGTAGGATTTTGCAGTAAAATTAAGTTAAGTTAACAAAATATAAGTTTATATAAATTAAAACATTTGTGTGAAAACATG
The DNA here is from genome assembly GCA_019359885.1 of Listronotus oregonensis. Taxonomy (NCBI): domain Eukaryota; kingdom Metazoa; phylum Arthropoda; class Insecta; order Coleoptera; family Curculionidae; genus Listronotus; species Listronotus oregonensis. Next base: position 213,325 of record JAHBCN010000218.1, read on the forward strand.
CAAATCAATTTAAAAATAATAAAAAAATTAAGCATGCCTAGAGCAAATCACTGTTTATAGGGTTTTTGTGATTTCCATTTCATCGGTGCACTCTCTGGAAGTTGTCCGGTAATTTGTTAACTTCCTAAACAAATATTTGTATAAAAAATATATACTTTTGTTATATTTCTTTATAATGCATGGGAAAGACGAGTTTCTGTTAGCCTATTTTATGATGTTATTGTGTGGGAGTTTAATTATTTTAAAAACGAAACGTTTATTTCATTTTTTTTTAGGTTAAAAAGTTCAAATAAGTTAAGAAAGATTGTTGATTATTATCTTAACTTAACCTAACTTAACTTACTTTAACTTACTTTTCAATATATGTGTATATTTAAAACCATTTGATCACATGATGTTTATCTCTTCTTGTGTTACTTTAACTTATTTTAACTTAATTTAGTTTTTCTGCATAATCCTAACTTAAGTGTCCGCCCTACAAATTTATATGTATAGTTTTCTATAGTTATAAATTTATATAATTCCTTTAAATACACAATACTTTTTTAGTTTGTAAATGTAATCAAAATAAAATTATGTTTTAAATAGCTTGTTCTGAATTTAAACCCGCCATATACAATAAGTACCTACATTCTTTACAGACCACTGAAGAATCACAGTCATCTTCACACCAAGCAGCTGCAGCTGCCGCCTCTGCGGCTGCAGCCGCCGCAGTTCCTTTAGATGAATCCCCCTCGCCGAGCCCAGCATCGCCGGCCGGCTCTTCGGATGCCACGACGCCCGATGGTAGCGACGACAAGGATAGCGACAAAGACTCGAGAAAGAAGAAAAACAGATGCGCGACCTGCCGTAAGAAGGTTGGACTAACTGGTAAGTTAATTTATATTATTAGTATTAGGGATGGTTGGAACAGGCTTTTTAAGGTTCCTGTTCCCAGAAAACTTTCAGTTCTAAATTTTTCCAGACCTGGTTGTCGGTTGCTGCTAATAAGTCAATGGACAACATTTTCAACTCTTTTTAAATAAAATAGCTCTATCAGGCTAGCAGGGGTAAATTAGCAAAACTCGAACACTGGAATTTGTTGCTAATTAGTTGCTAAAATAAGGGTTTTGTTGCTCAAGCCGATTTCGAAAAATCGAAATTACTGTTATATTGATATAAAGATAGCAGGAATTTTTGATAAATCGTTAATTACCTGTCGACTGTATCACACGGGTTTTGTTGCTAATTTGTTGCTATAAATTAGCATTATCAAAATATAAGAATTTTTTATATTTTTTTGAAAACATGCTATTTTGAACTTTATTTTTCACCGTTATCAACGGCTGTGATTTTTTTGCTGTGCAGCCAAGCACTCAATTGCTCTATAGTACCAGTAAATTTAAATATTTATATAAAAGCGTGCACTGTTGTCAAATCGGGTCTAATAGGTCCCCGCATTTTCACGTCTGAAATATTATTTGGGAAAATGAAAGGCCGCTTTAACTAACCAGAACTAACCATGACCGACCTTTTAGACAAATTCAAATGCTCTCAGTTCTGGTCGGTCCTGGTTAGTTCTGGTTAGTTAAAGCGGCTTTTTATTTTCCCCAATTATATTTCAGACGTGAAAACTTGCTGACCTATATTTGCATGTAACCGAAAAATTGAAAAATATTGAAAATATCGGTGGATCATTAGGAACTATTTTATTCCTTGTACTATAAAAGCAACTGAGTGCTTACCTGCACAGCAACAAAATCACAGCAGTTGATAACATGGTGAAAAATAAAGTTCAAGGTAGCATGTTTTTAAAAAAATATTAAAAATAAAATTCTAATATTTTGATATTACTAATTTATAGCAACAAAATCGTGTGATACAGTCGACAGGTAATTAACGAGTTATAAAAAAATCCGGCCATCTTTAGGAAATTTTCTGGGATCATTGAATACATGCTAAGGTCTTATTCTGAAAAAGAAATGTTAATAACAAACCATTTCTTTTTTCAAAAAAAATCAATAAATTAATGGGTTCCTTTCAAAATATTGTGAAAAAAAAAGACCGCTTTTTTTAATATTCGAGAAAAATCAGAATGGACCCAAACTCATATGCAATGATAGGTACGGGTTTTCCCATTTCAATGAACTTAGAATAATTAAAACATGTACATTATTGCCCGAGTAATGGAACAATTCGTCCGCGCGCTTATAAGTGAATCCATGAAGATAGCGGCATTCTAGCGGAAGGGCGGCAGCTGAAATAAGGGAACTTTTGGGTCTCGTTATCTCGAAAACTATCCGTTTTTCGAAAAAAATTATAAGGACCATTTTTGTAGATGACAAGGCGATCTTCATTTTTTTGTTCAAACAAAAATTCTCCAATTCGCATATTTTGGCAGATATTAGCGGGGAAACCCATTAATGTTGATAAACTTATTTTCGCTCGATAGCATCCCCGAAGACCTAAGAATTGTACCACAGATTTATTTACAGCTTTGTCCCTTCATTTACTGGACTATTATATCAATATAGCAGTAATTTCGATCAGCAACTAATTAGCTACAAATTTAATTTTTATATTTTTTGCTAAGTTTGAAGTTTCAATATAGGGCTCTAACGCTTGAAGATGTCCTTACAAATATGCGTATACCTTAGAGCATATTTACTGGATCAATTTGAAATTTTTAGACAATATACTGTGACATATATGTACAAAAATAAAATTTAAACTAAGTATAGCCTCTTTTGTGAGATATGTTAAGATTTTACGTAAATTTTAAAAATGAAATATACAATTTCAGTTTTCCCTTTATTTTTAAATAATTCTATATAATAGTTCATACATACCAATGAAATATTCTACTTGTTCTACCAATAAACCCGCTCTATTTTTTATTGTTTTATCTTGGCATTTGTCTCACCAATGTGAATTATATTTCAGGATTCGAATGCCGTTGTGGGGGACTCTTTTGTGCCGTTCATCGATACAGCGACAAGCACGACTGCAGCTTTAACTACCGTGAAATGGGAGCGCAAGAAATTAGACGGAACAATCCGGTCGTGGTTGGCGAGAAGATTCAGAAAATCTGAGCCCCGCCACACAGACAACGGTGGATGGCTGATGCTCTCCGCGTGTGTGTCTAAAGCCAAACGTAGCTGCAAAATTATCGGCCGAATTGGCTCCGAGTTTAATGAATATTTTTGAAAAATTTTAATTTTTTAAAAAGTAACTTAAAATTTGAATCAGTTTGGTCGATAATTTTGCACATTAGTAAAAGATGTGCCTCTCGCGTGCCATGAACGATTTATTCGAGTGCTACGGGTGGACACCAAAACGTCGCGGCCGAGTTGACAAGGCAGATCGTCGGTGTATTATGTGCTTATAGTACAAGAGCTTAGGTACCAGCTTTTGAATAAATGTTGATTTATCGGTACATTACGTAGAAAAAATTGATATTGCCTCTTGTACTAGTAGTAAACGATATTGTGCCAGATATATCAAGTGCTGAACATTCGGATACTTTTACACTGACGCAATATGTGTTTATGTGCTGCAACATTTGGAAGAGCATTTTAAAGTCTGCACATTATTTTGGACATATATGACAAAAAACTTTATTCTTTGGTGTCTTAAAAAACTTTTCTTGGCAATCGCCTCTGCTTATCCAGTACCCTAAAAATCGATATGGACACTCATCTCAGGGGCGCCGATCGGGGAAATCTTTGTAAAAATTAAATTAAATTAAAAAAGTCAGGTTATTTCGTATGAAATCAAAAAAAGCTGTTTAGAATTTTATTCTAAGTCTATGTGCAAAATTTGAAATACAAATTTTGAAAAAAAAATTTTTTTTTTGAAAAATTTAACTTACTCAATAATATATAATTTTTTATGTTCTTCCTTATTTAAAATAGGAAAATTAAAAAATTAGATTCGGCGGGTGCTCTTAGCGTGTAAATCTATTTGTCTAAGAGCTATACAGGGTGTCCCAACTCTATTTATACACTAAATATTTCTGCCCCTTTAAATGATACAGAAGGGCGTTCTTTAAAAAAAGAAAAGTACTTAACAATGAAAACTCTGTTTTCGAGACACCCTGTTTATTTACCAATACTGTTAATAAAATTAGTGTTATGTGATTTTAGCACACATTTTTTATCTTAAGTTTTTTTTTGTATCATGTACAGGGGCAGAAATATTTAGTGTATAAGTAGTGTAATTGTAATACAAAAAAAAATTAACAAAGAAATCATTGTAGAAAAAAATATTTGTACTCAGTAAAAAAGATCAAATATTAACATCATTTTACTCATTTTTATTTTAACTTGTAACATTTTTCAATAATGAATTTAATATTTAATGAAATGGTCATTCCCAGGGCTTACTATATTTTGATTGTAAAAGATAGCTAGAAAATAGGTTTACACACTTAAAGTATCTTCAAAATCTCAATTTTTTAATTTTCTATAAATTTTTGAATCGTTTGGTCACTTTATAGTTAGAAAACTTATTATAAAAGAAAATTGCCAAAAAAAATGTCTAAAGTTTTTCAAAATTTTTTTTTCAAAGTTTGTACAAACCAATTAAATTCTAAACAGCTTTTTCAAATAACTCTTTTAGATATCATGTCAATCAACATGACTTTTTGATATTTTAATTTAGTTTCTATACTTTTTCGATTTTTGTGTTACTGGACAAGAAAGAATAAATTACTTCTTTCATAGGTATCCAACTTTTTCACAGTTACTTTATGAATGAAAGAAAGCTAACCAGCGCTTGAAAAAATTAAACAATAACTAACATTTACTTCACAGAGTATTAAAATTCTCTTCCAAAGCTGACAAACTGCCTGTAGTAAAGAAATTGTTAAGAAAAGACTTGTCTGTGCTATTACCATATTACCTTATTATTGCCACTCAAATTATATTTCCGACGTTTAGTTTTTATTAAATAAATAAAATTATTAGGTATGTAATGTCATTTTAGCTTCTTTGTTATGTATATAGCCCATTATATCTATTGTTTACTTGTTTTCTTTAGCCTCGTGGAAAAGGTATCGAATTGTTCAATAGAAGAATCATTCCAGATTTTTTGGCATGTTTCCTTTATTGAGCGATCGACACCGCAATGACCTTTCCTAGGTTTGCAATTCTTACTTAATAAGTTTTTATTAATTGGACGTTGAAGAAGACCCTGGTTAGTTTTGATTTTTTTTTTAAATATGCATTATACCTAAAAAACAGGTATCTAATACCCTTTTTGCCTTCTTTAAAAGTAATTGAGATACTGACTAATTTCGCTTTACTTAAACAGTTCGTTACTATAACTGACATGTTTCTATAGGTCTTCAATATTTTATGATTTTTGCATGTTTGATGATGTAAATAACTTAAAAAGCACCTTTTATATCTATAAAATACCAACAACAAATCTTGGGGTATTTTTAAATGACATCAAATAACATGTTTAAACTATTTGTCTACCTCAGTACCCCAGTATAGAAAATAAAATCTAAACTTTCTTATGATGAAAGTAATTTTTTTTAGGAGCTGCACATTTTAATTGTTTATTATTTAATTGTATATTTTTTCCCCATCGAATCTGTAAGAATACTTTTAAAAAATATTTGAATTGAAGCAAAAGAGATACAACATAAAATTAACACTTTTTAAAGGGGGCACCCTACTTGCTGTTTTCTTTGAAAATTTCTTTTTTTTTTTAATGTTTTAACAAAAATAATTTTGTATTCATTTTTAGAAACAATGGAATTATTTTAATTTATATGAGAATAATGCGATTTAAATTATGGAATAGAATAAAGGAGCACTGAAATATAGTATTTATTATTTTTTTAATCGTTTATTTCTCTTATAAATTAAATTAGTTCTGTTGTTACTGAAAATTAATATTAAATATTGTTTATTGAAATGTATGGAAAAAACGAAGATGCTTTCAAAAATGTACCAATAAATAAGATGTTATTTTATGTCTTATCTCTTTTGTTTCAGTTTAAATCATTTTCTTAAGTGTTCTTCCAGATTTTATGAAACAAAATACACAAAATAGCTATTTTACTTTGTGTTAAAACATATGGAAAGCCACAAACATGGCCCTGTTCAGTTCTTGTTTTTCACCATGTAAATAGTTGGGAAATTATACATTTTTTATGAATCAATAAGACTCAAAATTTGCAAAAAAAAAACGATCATAATAAAAATTTTGTGTTTTGTCCTTAGTAAACTAAGGTACTACCCAATTTTTTGTTTGTTTTTAAAATTTATTTTGAACTTTTAACAAACTAATGAAATGTCCTTGGAAGTATCACATAATTATTTTATCTAAAATAAAAACTCTTCAACTTTGAATAAGGATACATGGAAGAAATTTAAAAGAAATTAAAAAACCTGGTATATTTGTTGTTTTTTATAGATCTTGGTTTCACTTGTGCAGCAACAAAAACTCCAGTTTGGCAGATTTATTTTGTAATTTCACTTTATCTCTAAACACTAATGTTTACTTAACATAATTACCTATTTTAGATAAAGTACTCCATTTATAAAGAAAAAAATAAGACCACCAAAACTCCAAACATTTAGCTGTAAAAATTGCTATTAAATAAATATATATATATATATATATATATATATATATATATATATATATATATATATATATATATATATATATATATATATATATATATATATATATATATAATAAACGCACACAGCAGGGCTAATATGATGTTGGGGTAACACCTAAAATATTCTATTATCTGGCCATTTAACTTATTACAATTAACTAATTTGTTTATGATCCAATTATAGTAAAAATCTTTTTCTTTATTGTGGTACCCATCTTAAAGCAATATACACGACTGGCAAACAAATTTCTTGCATGCAGAGATTTTCAGTGCGATAAAAGGAGATGTCAATTTCATAGGCAAAAGCTTGAGCGGAATAGAGACAGACAGAAAACGTACTGTGGCCGATTCCCCATCTACCGGTCCAACAAAAAGAGGGGAATACCGCGGGCAGGGCATTCGGGCGATTTGGCGGACGGCGATCGGCACTCGGCAGTATCAGCCGGACCCCGGACGCTAAAGGAGTGATTGTCGATCGCATTTTTTGGAGATTTATTACGGTATTTTCGTTTTTATGCGGTTATTTTAATCACTGTTGTATTTAATGCAACAGTAATTAAAAGGTTGTTAAATGTTTATCAGATTTAACCCTAAAATAAAATAATAACTGCAATTCTAAAAAAAATATGAACTTATGAACATTCTTAAAAATTATTGAAATTAATAGTAATCCTAATAATAAAAAAAATAAGTGTAAAAAATAAACCCAAAAGCATTCTCGTTTTAATAAATGCTCAAAGACATTGCCCCGCTGAGCTTTGCAATACACGTGCCGATTATCCACTCAGAATAATGCAATGTTTCTATCACTTTAAGTAATGCAGAAAATAGCTGGACGCTTGTACTGCATCCCCCTGCATGCCTTAACAAACAATATGCTAAAGAATCGCTGTAGGGGGAAATTGTTGTCATTCTCTTTTCAATCTGGGGCCATACCATATGAATCCTACTCTATTGCATTAAAATTGGTATGCAAGCTTTTGCCTTGCCAATCATGTATATATTTTTTTATTGAGTGCCTATTTAAATGTGACAGTTACGTTGTAACAACAAAAATTACTTTCTACAGTATCTTAACAAAAGATATATCTTTATTATTAATTATTACTTATCTGGGTCTTGCGTCCAATTATTTTTAGAAAATGGTTAAATTTTAGTTTCATATTATTTTTCTCTATTGTGCAAATAACGATTAGTAATTATTTTTGGGTTGTAACTGTTCCGCACTTAAAATTGTGTTTTATTTGAACATTGCCAACATAGAACAAAAGGGGGAGCTGAAATGTGTTTTTTTCGAAATAAGTGCTGTATCGTGTTAAATGGGAAGTGTTTGTAAAATTTATTCGGTAAACTAAAGAACTTGCTAGGGGACGCAAATTACGAAACAACCTTTTGTTGTCCTAGTTTCTAGTCAGCTTCAGCTTAGTTTCAGCCTATTTAGCACAAGTTGTTTTTAAGGCAATTACATAAAGACAGATGATGGCCTGCAATATTTTCCTTTTTCCATACTCCTAATCTTTCTCTGCATTGATAAATAGATAAGCTCACTTTTGTGAAATCGTTTACAACTTAATAGGCTATTAACTATTACTTTGAATAAGGAACAAAGGCAAGTTTATAATTGATTATGGTTTTTGGGTGTCTAAATATGAAAAGAAAAATACATAGTGCTATTAAATTTAGGATATAAAAATATAGGTAGAAAGGTGGGTAAAATTCGGCCTATTTTCGCCCATCATATTCGTGAAAATTGCAATACACGTGGTAGTAGTTTTATTTTGGGCCATTTTATTATATTTATAATAAGTTCAAGTATTTTTATTTACATCTACAATGAATTGGTAAAAAATTCAGAATGGCAAGTACAAAGAAAAACCTTTAAACTTGCTATTTTTATTGAATTTGTGCCATTTTACACGTTTCTTTAAAATAAATAAATGATAGTTAAGTTCATTTAAGTGTAATCAAAAATATAAAAAAATTATGCTAGTGCACAAAGCGCATCATATAATTTTTTAAAATAAAAGATCAAAAATCGTATAAAATGGCAAAAATTCCGTAAAAATAGCAAGTTTAAAAGGTTTTTTTGTACATGCCATTCCGATTTTTTTACTTATTCATATAAAGGTGTAAATAAAGATACATGGACTTATAAAAATAATAAAATGGCCCAGATTGAAACTTTGAATTTTCATGAATATGATGGGCGAAAAAGGGCCAAATTTTACCCACTATCTTGAAATATTTTCTTCAGTTAAAAAAATTGCAAAATAATTGCATAAAACGAATTTTTTAAACAATATCCATTTTTTTTGTGGCAAGATGGCAGATTAAAAATGAATGACGTCAAAACCATTAAAACGAGCTTTGTTAAAATAATTTTCTAATGAAAGTGTGTTTTTATAATTGTAATTATTTGTTTTCATATTGTTGCGAAAAATATACGTAAAATATGAAAACAAACGGTAGCAATTTGTTAAAAAAACACCTTGACTGAAAAAATTATCTGGTTATTTTGATGCACGAGTGTTAAAAGATCGTAGCTCTGTTAAATTTTAGTGAAAATACTTTTAGCAAAGCTCATTTTAGCGGTTTTGACTTCAGCTCTTTGTTGTGAAACAATGTGTATACCTATCTATCTTGCCTTAGAAAAATCTAAAAAGGCATTTTTTTGAAATTGTTCATTCATTTTACAAAAAAAAAATCAACTTTAATTTCATCGTCTGCATAGATTTCGAGATAATATTTATTTACATAACAAGGGAGGAAAATGCCTCTTTTCCTCCCGCGGATAATAAAATGTTTACCTCGCTAGGGTGGTAAAGTGCTGTTTTCTACCCTGATTCAAGGGTTGAAAACGGTATTTTCTACAAAGGTAGTAGAAATTTTTTAAAAATAATGACAAATTTACAATATGCTCAAAAACACAATCGTGAATTTAAAAGAACTTTATAGTTTTTCTTATTTAAGTACCCTAAAACCATAAACAATCATAAAATTGCTTTTACAAATTTGTTCCTCATTACCCCTTTAAATTTTTTATAGTCAATAGTCTACAATGAAAAAAATTCTAAATAGAACTTAAAACTGGGAGTTTGTGTAACGTGTTTATGGTTATTTCTTATTAGCTTATTTGAGAGAGAAGTTAATAAAAAATTAGTGATATTATTTTTAAGTTAATGAGTTACTAACGCCCGGTATGGTTCAGTAGTCTGGCTTCACATTCAGCGTTCCCATTGTTGGTATTGATGGGTACAAAGCTCAAGTGTGCCGGCTAACATTCATGTTATGCGCCTATTATGTTAGAAGATATGGCCGATATTCAGCAGATTGTAGCTTTAACTTGAGGTTTTAACCTGAATTATTTTTGGGAGTAATGTTTGTTTCTAGACAATGTGGTTTGTGTTAATCATGTAATGATTTTTATTTCTAATAAGCACATCAACTTTCTGTGTATAGTTTGAGCCATATATTGTGCAACAAAAAACTTAGTAAATACCAAAAAAAGTTTGTTTTTCTTATCTTTATCAAATCTGCAAACTGTTTACATATTATTATTATTATATTACTAAAGTAAAGCCTTGTGTGGCAATGTCTAATAAATCTATTATACAAATGTGTTTTTTTTTCTTTACCCAGTAGTTTTTACGTGAATAATTAAAATATGAGAAAGCTTCAGTGATATTTTTAGGCTAGATATAGTGTTAAACCGCGGTTTCTCGTTTTACACCCTTTTATTAGCAATCATGTTCACAAACGTTTCTATAGTAACAACAATGCAACGTAACTAGGAGATATTTAGTCGTCAATGTCATTAACTTAATATTTAAATGTTGATTTTACTCTGGCGCTTGGGGAGTTCCCTATCGCCTTTTATAGTAACGTGGAAAAAATCGAAAAGTCTGAAGTTAGCTGGAAATAACGACAAATTTACAATATGCTAAAAAAAAACAAGTCTAAAAATAGCACTTTGTAATTTTTCATATTTATGTATCTTGAAAGCATGAACAATCATAAAATTGCTCTTACAAATTTGTTTTTCATTACCCCTTTAATTTTTTTATAGTCAATAGTCTACAATTTAAAAAACTCTAAATAGAACTTAAAACTGGAAGTTTGTGTAACGTGTTTAAGGTTATTTCTTATTAGCTCAAGTGTGCCGGCTAACATTCATGTTATGCGCCTATTACGTTAGAAGATATGGCCGATATACAGCAGATTGTGGCTTTAACTTGAGGTTTTAACCTGAATTTTTTTTTGGAGTAATGTTTGTTTCTAGACAATGTGGTTTGTGTTAATCATGTAATGATTTTTTTTTAATAACCACATCAACTTTCTGTGTATAGTTTGAGCCATATATTGGGCAACAAAAAACTTAGTAAATACCAAAAAAAGTTTGTTTTTCTTATCTTTATCAAATCTGCAAACTGTTTACATATTATTATTATTATATTACTAAAGTAAAGTCTTGTGTGGCAATGTCTAATAAATCTATTATACAAACATGTTTTTTTGTCTCTAACCCTTTAATTTCTACATGAATAATTACACTATAAGAAAGCCCCAGTATTATTTTTAGGCTACATTTAGTGCTAAACTGACGATCGGCAACACCTGCTTATTTGTACAAAAACAACGGATTCTCGTTTTACACCTTTTGTGTCTCAAAAAATATGCACTTTTACCGATATTAAATAATGATTAAAACTTGTTTTTTTTAAATACAACATACTGTATTATTTATCCCATTTTCGAATAGACCAATAATTTACCTACAACATATTTATACATGTTGCTATACCCATCTGCCACCTTTTTATAAATACAAGCAATTTTTAATTTTTTAAGCATTTAACCCTTACTAATTAAACAAAATATATTATTTTTAACTTATATGTCAAATAGTTGTCAGGACAATTTAAAATAAAAACTTCCAGGGCGTACCTAGGTAAATTGTAAATTAAGCCGGTGATTTACTGTTGATGGTATTTAAAAACAGGAAAAAAATTAAAATTGGTTTGTATTTAAAAGACGGTGGCAGATGGGTATAAAAACATGTAACTATTTTGTAGGTAAACTATTGGTCTATTTAAAAATGAAATAAAAAACAGTATGTTGTATTTAATACAATAATGCAAATTTTTTGGGACATCCTGTAGATATATCGCTATAAATGCATTTAGTTTTTTTAAATAAATGCATTTTCTAACCCAAATCAAAAATTCTAGGATCCAGCTCGGTTAGGCCCGTAAATATTAAACCTTTTTGACATGATGATGTTATTAGTAGTACTATTAGGCGTCAGTGTCATTAACTCAATCGTTTGAATGTCGATTTTACTATGGCCCTTGTGAAGTTCCCTATCGCCTTTTATAGTGTTTTACATGTTTTATAGTGTTTTACATGGAAAAGAATCGAAAAGTCGAATTAGGTGGAAGAATGTTTCTATTACAGGATGCAACAAAAGTGCAAAATGGTTAACTCTAGCGCCCTCAGGATACTTCGCAATGGCTGTCCGAATGGGGAAAAACAAACTGAATTTACCTAAATAAATTATTAACCCAAATTATTTTTTTAACTTCCTACATTTCTATGAACTAGACAAATATTTTTTAAAGACCGTAACAATATCCTCGGTTTAAAAAATCACCTGTCAACTAATGAGGTATTCCGATCATCATTTCTTGACTTGTAAATGGCCATATCACATACAAAATCGAGAAAACTAACTTGTCCTTTTCAGTAAAACTACCTAGTGGCGACTGTTGACTAAGTCTAAAGGCAATTTTATTGTTTAATGAAAATACCATTCTGTCACGAAATATGAAAAAAACAAAAGACATGCTTATACTATTAAGCATAAAATAAAAAATCTTAACTAAATATCTATGGTTTATGCAGTTTTTCGCAGAGATGGCGAGTTCACATCAAATTGAGAAGGAGACGTCTCATGCTAACAACAAAATAGAATATACTGAACAGTATATAAGAGTGACAGAATAGACTGAAACAAATAAACGATTATATATATATATATATATATATATATATATATATATATATATATATATATATATATATATATATATATATATATATATATATATATATATATATATATATATATATATATATAATCAGTCCTTTATTTGTTTCGGGTCTATGTTTCACTATGTCGCTTCTCCATTATGTACTGTTACAGTATAGTTTTCTATTTTTGTTGTTAGCATGAGACGTCTCCTTTCTTCAATTTGATGGTGAAATGTTTCGCCGTCTTTCTGCGAAAAAACTGCACATAAACTGCATAGATATTCAGTTTAAGATTTTTTTTATTTTATGCTTTAAGTAGTATAAGCATGTCTTTGTTTGTTTTTTTCATATTTACAGCGTGACCCACAGGAACAGATGGCTAAATACAACTTGTACATTTTTTATCTGCTTAGTTTTGGCCCTAAATATTGTCTTTTACTTTTTTCACAAGAGTAGTAGGAGATGGAAAGGATTTTATATGTGCTCTTACTCCATTAAGAACTTCCTCTCGTAGTTTGTTGGGTGGCACATGTCCCCCTCTCATATCCGTCGAAACAAAGCCACCGGCAGTGTGATTTTTTAAAGAATTTGGAACTACGGTTTCCGAAATTCCAAAAGTGTTTAAAAAATAGGTTTTACATACATCAACCTTTATAGTTAAGCCTTCCGACCGCACATAAAAAAAGTAGTTAATAGTCTGTTTTTTTTCCAATTTTACTGTTGTCTTTGGGTTTGCGACGTTCAGTGGGTTTTGAGCACTAAAATATTAGTAATTAACTAAGAGCACTATGCCGGTACTTCACGTTCCGCGGACTTACTATTGTTTACCGCGTGGCGAAACTGGACGTAGTGAAACGTGTGTCTGGAGATACGTTTTTTTACCCCACTGATATGTGGAGATACTACATTTTCAAAACTAAAAATACAGGCAACCAACAACGCGGGCCTTACCATATTTTAGCATAACAAAAAATCGAAGAAGTTCAGTCCGAAAATGGTATTAACTCCGTAACGGGTAAAAATGGAGTTACGACTGTTTACCTCTCTGGTACAGATATATATATATATATATATATATATATATATATATATATATATATATATATATATATATATATATATATATATATATATATATATATATATATATATATATATATATATATATACAGGGTGTCCCAGAATATGTGGGCAATCTCACGGAATCTAATAGAAAACCTAAAAAATATTATGACAAGTTCCCATAAACTTTTTTCTATGAGCCTCCCCTACGGAGATACAGGCACATAACCGACGCCCCACAGACAAAGCTTTGTCTCACTTCTTTCCACACAGTTAAAGGGGTGGTCCGTTTTTGTTTGATACATTACACTTTATCCCTATGTTCGGTTTTGATTTCCCACACCTGTATATAAATATATGATATATATATATATATATATATATATATATATATATATATATATATATATATATATATATATATATATATATATATATATATATATATATATTATATATATATATATATATATATATATATATATATATATATATATATATAATATATATATATATATATATATATATATATATATATATATATTATATATATGTATATTATATATATATATATATATATATATATATATATATATATATATATATATATATATATATATTTTCCTACGTAGTACTTTACTGAGCCCGCGATCCCCATAGAGCCTTACCGAGCCCGGGCTTTAGGAATATGATCGGTGTGTATACAAAGTTTTAAAATATTGGACATATACGAATTATATGGGAGGGGAACGATGAGGGGTAACGTTAAATCAAAAATAAAGATTCTAGGTATATTCGGTACCTTCTTAATCCCGAATATCCGAACGGTATCTTTTTGAGCCCATTTGTGTATATTTTATACCTCAACGTAACTCTCTGGAGCCCGACAGAGTTGTCAGATTTTTTGAATATCCACAATCGAATAAAATATACTTTTCAATCATCCTTTCTCTCTTTTTCTTGTGGTTAATGGAAAGACGGAAAATGTTATAGCATTAAGTAAATACGGATTTTCGGTATTCACAAGACACTGCCGACAGTCTTTCGGTAAAGTTCATAAAAAGTGTGTGCGGTAGTAGATGTGGTGAAATTATTATTAAAAATGTTTAAAAAGCGTACTAAAAAAATGCTGGCGTTAGTTAAACAAGCCGGTAAGTAATATAAAATATAATAATACTATAAAATTTTATTAAAATTATATTATATTATTTAAATCAAGATCCCAAAATTACCATTTGTTATAGTTTCATTATTTTTACTTCCCTCGCTATGAGAAAGTTTTAAATAACCTTTCTTTTTTAATTCTATCCGATAAATTAAACATGGCCTTATTTACATCTCAATTATTTTTATAAAAAAAGTAGAGAAATCAGGACTTGGTCTTTTTTATACATAAATATATTATTAGTCAGATTTAATCCACAGACTTTTTATCCAGTGTTTTGTATTAGTAAAGGAAGTTTTGGGAAAAAAACTCCATTTTTTTATTCCTACATGTTTTTTTTCGAGTATAGGTACATAATTACTTTTTAATTAGGATTGGAGAACTAAAGTAGAAATGTTGATGTTACATTTAATTAGTAGTTTCGGTTGAGATCGTAGACAATCTTTTAATCAAAATAAGGTGTTGACTATAGATAAAAATACTTTACTGCTTGAAGTTGTTCAGTTCTGTATTGTTGTGGCGGATTCATTTATAGAAAAGTACTAGTTGGGTACACGTCGAAAAAAATAAACGATGGGACCGCTTTGGTTCTAGCCCCGGAGTATTTATATTAGTATCCCGAAACGGTCCCATCGTTACTTTTGGTGTGTACCCAACGAGGACTTTTCAATAAAAACACTTCATCACTTTATTATTAGAAAAAAGAGATGATTGACTTGTTTGATGAAATTGTAGGGAATAAGAATTTAAGGTCGATTTTTTTATTCGACGTGTGTAAACTCACGAATTTCTATAAATGGGGTAGCCTTATATGATATTTTGTTTTAGCGAAATACGAATTCATATATAGAATAGCTCTTGCAATTAAGGTTTGCAATGTTTAGGTTAGTATAAATTAGTCCAAGTTATTTCAGGTTAGTCGATCTTTTGGAATTGTTCAGGGATTAGTCTAGTTTGTATAGCTAAGATCAGATCGGATAAGTTTAGATCAGTTCAGTTTAGTTCTAATACCAAAATGCACTTTTAAGTCAATAAGCTTTTTAGTTGATCTGTGATAATTCTTTTTAAGGTACTTCGTTGAAAGAAAATACAGCAACTTTAGGATCTATTTTTAAGTAACCCCTTTGCTTATTGTTTCTGGTAGTGAACATATTATTTCATAAAAAATAGTAATAGAGCATTATTTACGATCGTATTTTATTGATAATATTTGAAATTTTTTTAATTTTCAGAAAAGCATGAAAGAAAAATGCAGGAAGAACAAGAAGCTACAGTTTCCTCTACGGTATCTTACGATTTTAGAGAAAGAAAGGTACCTAAGTATTAAGTAATACTTTAAATAATTGCCTCTTAGGTTAGCGAGAATGCGTACCATATTTAATGTGTCTTTAAATAAATGAGAAATACGCACTTAAACTTTACTTTTTGTTAAATTCTAGAAAAACTTAATTGCGGAAACTTCTCCAAGAACTGACATTTCTGATGTATCTGTTGTATCCTCTAGCTCTTGTAGTCTGGTCCAGAGCTCTGAACTATCTGATTCAGACCTGTCTAGTTCAGATTCAGCTGACAAATATGTAAGTTTTTTAAACTTTTTAAAACCTTTATTTTGATAGAGGTAATTAGGTATACATTTTTTGACGAAGTTCAAATAGCGTGAAAGTTTTCAATTTGAAGTCTCTGAATTATGTGTTATTTCTAAATATAGATGTTTTATGTATGTATGTATGTACGTATGTATGTATGTATGTATGTATGTATGTATTCTACAATGAATTACAAGTTAACGGATAAATAGAGAAATAAAACATAAGAGTACTTTTATTATTATTTATTTTTATTTTTTTAGAACTTGTTTAAAGGTTTTATGGGTATTGATAAAAATAATAAGGTAGGCAATTATTTATTTTTAATATTAAGATCATGGTTTTTTAGGTATTATCGAATTTTAAAAGTATTCGAAAAAAAAAGAAAAATATCAAATACTCAAATAAAAATCAAGAAAACCTAAACGTTGCCAGCAAAGATTTAAGAATTGGATATAACACTCATCCTCAAACATACTCAGAGCCGGAACTTTCCAAAGAAACAAGTGCAGAAAATAAACTTGAAAACATGTTGGTAGCGAATAAAAGCGTCGTGTGTGAAAATTACCTAACTGAGCACAATTTAAACCCTATTGAAAAATTGCAGGGTTCTGTGGAGGTCCTAATTCCAGATTTTATTATGCCAAATGAGACAAAAACTTACTTTCAACATACTAATGCGAGTATCCTAAAAGCGTTACGGGAATATACTGAATTTAAAACCTTACCAGACAAAAATCAGTCTTTTGATAAAATTAGTGAGTCAGAAGATTCCATTTGCTCAGATTCTGAAAAAAGTGAATCCGTAAATGAGGAAATTCCATTTTCTATTAAGGTACTTTTGTTTTTATTTTGTTTTAATTGTAGTCCTTAATAAACGTTTAAGATTTCAGGAGATGATGTTCCAAGGAATACAATGATAAAGTATTTATCCGAAAAATACAAATATGTTACATTAAGTTCTGACGAAGATGATGAAAAAGAAAATAATTATTATAAGAAGCAATGCGATACTTTAAATTCAAATTTAGAACTTAATGACAATGACACGAATACAGCACTTGCTATTAATAAGGATAGCCAAATGATATTTTCTTCTTTAAATGTGAGTTCTGTAGATTTTAATATAATCCATAAGTCTAAAACTTTTTAAATAGCCATAGGAACTAAGCAAATAGGGCGACTTATTGTAGGTTTTGCATAAATTGAATCATTCCTAAATTGTTTACTTTTTAAAATGTTAGTTCTTAAACTTGTAAGAGAATTAATTGGCAAAAGTAGTTCTTTTAATATTATTAAGCCATATATCATTAATGATTTTGTTTTACTGATTGATTACTTTGACGCTCATTTAACTACATACTTAAAATATTTTAGGAAAACAATGCAAATAATAGTCACCACAACATCGACATTTCTGCAAATATTGTTATTACGTCAGGTTCTTCAGATACTCAACCAACAACAAGTGAATATTTAAGTAAAAATGTTGATAAAACTATAGTAAATTTTGGAAAATTGGTAAATGTATAAAGTGCCAAAAATTTCAGAGAACATTTTTGTCTAATATTTTTTTTTATATTTTAGACACCCATTAATGTACAGCATATCACTAACGAAAGGTATTGGACAAAAAAGTCTATATGTCCATACTGTTATTGTGAAGTTACCCATTTTTCTCGGCACTTAACTAGAAACCATACAACAGAAGGCGCTGTTAAAGAGTTAATAGGTTTGGATTCAAAGGATCCCAAACGCCGGGTAATATTAAATACTATGAGGCATCAAGGCAACTATATACTTGGAGATCAAACCAACGTTATATATCCAACAAGACGGCCAAAGTTCCAAACTGAAACATCTGGATCAACTATAGCGAGTAACGAATATGTAGCTTGTCCTGATTGCCTAGGGTATTATAAAAAAACGTTTTTAAGAAGGCATAGAAAAAGATGTCCTCTAAAGACTGGTGCTACAAAATCTTATTCACATCATTTATCCGAGGCGCAGCTTGCACTTCTCCGTTCCAAAAACTCAAAGTTTTATGATTCACTTCGCTTAAAAGATGAAGTTTTAAGTATAATGAGATGTGACGAGATATCTAAAATAGCAATTAGTGACGTGCTTATTTGTAGTTTCGGTGAAGACGAGCTTAAACGGCATAAAAGGCGACAGATAAATAAAGCAATTTCAAATAAATTAAGAGAATTAGGAAGACTTTTACTCAGTCTACAAAAATCAACTGGCGTAAAAAACTTTTTTGATGTATTGGATCCGGAATTTTTTGATAACGTTGTCGCCGCAACTAAGGAGATCTCCGGATATAATAATGAAAATAAAACTTTTAAGTCATCAAGTTTAGCACTACATATGGGAACTAATCTCAAAAAAATTTCAAATACAGCTACCAAAATGCTTATTAAAAAAAGTGTATTTTTACCTTGCCCTGATAGAGACAGTAAACTTAAAATTATTAAAAGATTTAAAGGTCTAGTAGAGAGTCACTGGAATTTGGAGGTGGGAAGTTTGGCATTGAAGAACCTTAAAGAACAAAAATGGGAAAAGCCTAAGCTGCTCCCGCTTACTAGCGACGTTATGAAATTTCAAGAATATTTACTAAAAGAATCTGCAAGGTCATGTGAAAACCTAAAAAATGGCATAAATTTGAATCAAAACTATCGAAAATTATCAGAATGCCTATTTTGTCTTATAATTCTGCTTAACAGGAAACGCGTAGGAGAAGTGCAATATTTAACGGTAAAAGAATACTTAAGGGCCACTTCACAGCAAAACATGGAAGAGTTCTTAGAATCTTTGAACGAATCAGAAAAAATGCTTTTAAAAAGTTTTAAGAGAATTGTCACTGGTGGAAAAGGTACTCGGGAAGTGGCAATTCTGTTTCCTAAAAATATTCAAGATTTTTTAGAGATTCTTTTAAAATTTAGAAAAGAATGTGTTCCAAACTCCAATGAGTACATGTTTGCAAATCCTCTTAAAGCAGATAAATCTTTAAGTGGATATCATATCTTAAAAAAGTTAGCAACTGAATCCGGTGTCAGCAATATTACTCTTTTTACTTCGACTAAACTTCGCAAACACATTGCAACTGTCCTACAAGTTCTAAACATTTCCGAAGCAGAAAAAGAGCAATTTGCATCATTTATGGGGCATACCAAGAAGACCCATGAAACTTTTTATAGGTACTTCTTGTTTAAAATAAAAAACAACTTGGCGTACATATATAAAACATTTATATTTTTTAAATGTATTTCATTCTAGATTACCGCAAGAAGTATTTCAAACAGCTAAGGTGTCAAAACTGTTGTTGGCAATTAACAGTGGTAAAGTCAGTGGCGGTCAAAATTTACAAGATATTGACTATGATAATGAAAGTCTAAGCTCAGAATCGGAGGATGATAAAAGTATTATTAAAAAGATAAAAAGTTCTGAAAAGGAAATAGAAACATTAACAGAAGATTTTCCAACTTCGTCCCATTTATTTGCAAAATCCTGTGGCAATGTTAAAGGAACGCTACAAAATTC
Organism: Listronotus oregonensis; assembly: GCA_019359885.1. Lineage (NCBI taxonomy): Eukaryota > Metazoa > Arthropoda > Insecta > Coleoptera > Curculionidae > Listronotus > Listronotus oregonensis. Next base: position 233,333 of record JAHBCN010000218.1, read on the forward strand.
AGATTCAAGCGATAGTGATATGGAATACTCAAAAAATACAATGAAAAGACCCGGTACGTGTATTCTATTAATTTGTTTTCAAAGAATGAGGGAATCTCCTATTTTTTTAAGTCGGGGAAAATTTTTTTCCGTTTTTGGCAATATTTTATAATAATTAGGTTACTACTGCAAAATGTTATATTTTTTTACGAATTACGAAAGTGTCTAATTATGACGCCTTTGGAAAATATAACTTATAGAAAAAGATGTATTCTAATTTTGAGAGTTTCGGACAATCACAGGTTTGTGCTGACAAATTTATTTTATTTTCTTCTCGGTTTAATATTTTTTTTAATGTAATTCTTGTCAAAAGAATTATTGTTTATGTTAAGAAAAATTAAAAACTAGTTGCAGAGATAACAAAATGTGCAGGACTAATTAACGCAAGGGAACTTTTTTCAAAATATTGTAACTAGGCATAAGCAAAAAGATGCTAGTTGTAATTTTTCATCATCTGATTCAAACTAAAATAACTTTTATACTCATTTATATATTGCTCTTTCTTTTAGATTCATCACTTATAAAAACTAAAAAACAGAAGATAAAAAGAAATAGATATACAGAACAACAAAAACAAATAATGACAGGATATTTTAAAACTCACATTAAGGATAAGAAATCGCCTCGACAGAGTGAAGTTCAAAAATTTATGGAACTACATAAAAATTTATTTAAAGGGGTATCATGGTCAAAAATTAAAGCTTTTGTATACAATTCTTATCGCGAAAAGCCTTGAACTTATATATTTTTTTAATTAGTTATATGTTTTTAAGTTATTTTGTGTGCCTTTGTAACCAGAAAAATGTAACAGAAGAACTGAATAAAATAATTACTATTGACTTAAGGATTTTATGTTAGCATATATACAGTGTTACCAAAAAGCCCCATTAGAGAAGAAAAACATAACAATAACTAATTTTTAAATAAAGGGTTATCGCTTTATTTTGATACTTAACTAGCGATGTTATTAGAAAAGATAGAAAAAAATAAATAAAAATGTAAGGTTTTTGGAAACCCATGGCATTTTTTATTAATACACAGAAATGATCATGGCAAATTTATTAAAAAATATAAAATTTGTATTTTTCTAAAGAAACATATTTTTCTGTAAACTAATAGATACTTGCTTATTACAAATTTATTATCTTTAATTTTAATATAAAAAGAGATAGTTAATTAAACCCGATAAAACAAGACATATCTCTCTATTTGCTAGACGTTGCCTTTATGGCATAGCTTTTGTTAAATATTTTAATTTATTTTAGTGATTAAGATGTCAAATAAAGCAGCCTAAGACCAATAAGATAAGATTTATAGAACTACAAAAAAGTATACTGAGTGTTCCATTAAACTTGCTTCTTTGTTATAATTAAACTCTTATAAAACCGTCCATAATTAGGGATCAAAATATACGTGGAAATTATGTATAAATTTTAAAGGAGATAACTAATGTGCATAGAAATTATAAAATTGTTATTTGATAATACAAAAAAAAATTGTTAAAATTAATTTTTAACAGAAACACCAAAAAGTTTGAAAATACAGGCCATAAGGTTTTATGATATTTTTTGAAAAAGAGCAAGTTATTTTCTTGTTTTAAATTTAAAAGTATTTAGCCTTACGGGTATAAAAGAGTTAATTCCTATTATTTTCGGTATAGTTAAATAGCTTAGCGTAATAAGTATCTTGTAGACTATACATATTACCACTCAAAATTTCTCAAATCCAATCTCTTTAAAAACAATATAGAAGTTACCAATAAATTTTGCAAATCACTATTTGTTTTAAACAAATAAATCCTGATTATTTGGGAGTTTTTTTTAATAAAAGTATACAGTCCCTGAAACCTAACGCTTATCACTAATATTTTACGTATATATATTTTATATTAAATCATAACCAATCTGGTCCCTCCTAAGCCCAGCAATGTTGCCAAATTCTGGGATCATAAACGCGCGGTTTGTATGATTTTTTTATACGTATATAAGAGACCGATTGAAGCGCCCCCACATGGCAGATCCCACTAACTAAACTGTATAAAGTGGGGCTATAAGCGGTCATTTTTAAGCCCATCCGAAAATTTGTCTACACGCAAATTAGACCATTTTCAGTCATTCTAACTGGATATACAGTGCGATACGTTCCTGAGCCCGATGGCGGGATCAGGAAGGTAAAACCGGGCTTAAGAGAGTACCATTCGGATCTCGTATGGGCCCCGTAAAGACCGAATAGGAATATATATATATATATATATATATATATATATATATATATATATATATATATATATATATATATATATATATATATATATATATATATATATATATATATATATATATATATATATATATATATATATATATATATATATATATATATATATATATATATATATATATATATATATATATATATATATATATATATATATATATATATATATATATTATATATACACAAACTTAAAATAAAACAACAGGTTGGTAACACTAGCAATATAATTGTATCAAAATACTACAATTTAAATAACAATAAAACAATTATACTGTAACACAGTGCATAAAAATTAAATTAAAGCAAAAAATAGTATTTACAAGGTATGCAGGGTGATTCAAAACTTATTCTTAAAAATGTAGAGGTACATTGGCCATGAATAATTATGTTGACCAAATTAAGTTTAATAACGAAAAAAATGTCCCACAAAGTCTAGCATTTACTACTACTTTTAATATGTTGTTAAAAATGATACATATAAAAAAGGCATTATCAAAAAATAAATAACGTATCCCAAAGAAAATTTTAAATTTTATCTAGCCTCTGTTTTGTTCAGTTCAAATCATTTTCTTAAGAATTCATTTAAATTCTAGACAAGATGTATATTACTATTTTTTTAAAATAAATGTTAAAATATGGCCCCGTTTAGTCCTTGTTGGATGACCCTTTTTAATAGGTGGCGGAAATTTCTTTTTTTTCTATCAAAAAGCGAGACATGGCATCCACACCAAATATATACCAATTGCCATTGGCCTCAAGAGGAACACTTTGGTAAATTGGTAAAAAAAAATATTTTGGAATTGGAAAACAAGTTTCAAAAGCAAATTTTGATTTGTATTTTTCGTTAATTTGATCAAATTTCATCGTCAAATCCGAAATTTTGCAAAATTATCTGTTTTTGTAAAAACCATATCCAGTTAAAATTAAAAAAAACATATTTTTGCTAAATTCAGGATATGACGATAAAATTTAATCAAATTCACAAACAAAATACAGATAGACCATTCGCTTTTCAAATACTTAAATAAAAACTGTTTTAAAAAAGTTTTTTTGAAAAGAAAACTACGCCCATGGAAAAAATTTAGATTTTTCGATTACACCGTTTGCGAGTTAGATGCTAATCTATTTTTAAAAAATTGTTAGGTACTTTATTATCGCCTTGTATTTATTACCAAAAATAAAAAAACAGTTGGTTGTGAATTACTTTATTTTAAAATTTAGTGCTTTATCATTATCAAAAAATCGTGCTTTTAAAGTTAATTCGTTTGCATAAATACAACTTTATAATCTTTTCGCTGTACGATTTTTTGATAATAATTGAGCACTAAATTTTAAAATGACTACGTTAACTCACAACTAACTGGTATTTTTATTGTTGTTATTGAATATGAGGCGAATATAAAGTAACAATTTTTTTAAATATTAGCAAACGGTGTGACCGAAAAATCTAAAGTTTTTACCATGGATGTAGATTTGCATGCTCTTCAATAAACTTCAAAAAATTTTTTTCCAAAATAATTAGGGAAGCTAACAATTGACCTCATTAAAAATTACATTTCCTTTATCCCGCCCGACGATGCACCACCCGGTATATATATATATATATATATATATATATATATATATATATATATATATATATATATATATATATATATAAAATATAAATGCATTACATATCCCAGAAAATAAAATTATCTAGGCCACTGGGCAACTCTCTAAACGCCTTTGTATCATACCTTGTATTCCACAACTAACCACATAACTAACAACAACCCTGGTTTGTCACTTAATAAATATTAAAAAAAAAAGAAAGGAACTTCCTAAATACTGTTAATAAACTTATACCTAATGTATAAAAAAAATTAAAAATAACGTTAATAAAAAAGGGTGATGCTGGTTTTTTCTTACAAACTGACAGTCAATAGAACACTTGTTTAAAAAACTTCCTATAAAAATATGTGGGCAACCGCTTCAGATTCGACATACGATCACAGGGTTTCCACCAACCGGGAAAACCTCGACTGGTTAGGTAATTCAGGACTTTCAAATATATATTGAAGGTCATGTATTATGACAATACACAGGCGAATTTTAAGTTGAAATTTTCGTTTGATCCCGAAAAGACGTCAACAATGCAAATTTTTGAGTTTTATTTTGTCGAAATCTTAAATAAAATACACTCCTGACAAATAAATTTAGCATGATAAAAATTTTAACAAAAAATATAACTCCCTGGTACCGTTAAATTTCCCGTTGACAATTTAAACTTGCAGCGTTTAATACAATAAACGACGTCACCGGTGCCGATCGCAAGTAAAGTCGAAATTATACCCTTTTAAAGGTCATTTTGTTTATCTTTGTAGTATTTCCAACAGCGGTGACAACAAACTTTTGAAAAAAATGTTGTCCGATGATTATTTATTTTTTTTATTTTTTCTTATGTGAGGTATCAACGTAACTACAAATGGGTATAATTTGACTTATCTATTAATTCTTTTTGGTACATCAATACTAAGATCTTAATAAGTTGCAATTGCAGTCTTCCATGTTTCTTCGACGTTTAATTGTTGTATTACAATTAGTTCTATGCATCCTAAAACAAAAATACCTCTTTAAAAAACAAGGGCGATTAATGTTAAGAGTTGAGATCGTTAATCACCAATTAATGGCCGAGTTGGTTACAATATTTTTCGGCGATCGTTTTGTTATTTAATTGTGAAAATTATATTTTTCTTTAATTTGGAATGTATTTTTAATTTTAGACAACCAACTTGACATATGTTTTAAGGTTGTTATTCAAATGACAAGGTTATAAATAGATTTAATTTTTGTTTTGTGTATTTTTAGTTTCATATACCATAATCGTTGATTAAAAAAAAATCATGCATTAATGAGGGGTATTAATGAATGTGATTTTGTATACTTTATTATTACTCACAAATATTAATATGGGGTTTCCTATGGCGGTTCCCTTGGGTCATTTGGAGGTCCCAAAATTTTTTTCTAAGATTTCCGAACAAAAACATAATAATGATATAAATTTAAAAAAAAAAATTTTTTTCAATCGTTTAAATTTTACTTTATTATTCTAAGATATAAACCGTTGACGATTACCCGGGTTCCACAAGTTTTTCCGCGACTCCAGATCGGTGGTTTGTTTTTGGCCAAA